>JANSTT010003139.1:16902-32131 GCA_026745375.1 Platyura marginata
TCATCACTCTTATAAAATTGCTTCTTATCAATAAATTCCAATATCGATAAACTGAAAGAAAGTAATTAAATCAACAATGCATAGAGGCGAATTACCTTTTTTCAGAAATGCCACCGAAATTTATTCATCGAAAATTAACAACGCCCATGTTTTAATATCATCACTCTTATAAAATTGCTTCTTATCAATAAATTCCAATATCGATAAACTGAAAGAAAGTAATTAAATCAACAAATTAACAACGATAATGGTCTTGTATATTGTCATATCTATACAGCATAAATAATAAATTATATACTGTTACCTATATACAATACACCTAACTAATATATGTATGTAGTTATATGTACGAGTACACTAACAAACTAAGATTAATATCGAAATTGCTTTTGAATTTATATTTTAATTATTCCTAAAACTTGTGATTAATTACTTATAAGTTTTATTGATGCAAATGATATTTTATGGTATTTTTCATTTATAATTTATTAGCAACACGATTACGCTTCAATTTGTGCGAGCAAGTTTTGTTTTTGACGAAAAATGTCATTCAAGCCGCCAATAATAAAAGTGAGCGCTTATTGATTCACGTATACATACATACATACATACATACAGAATCACATCTCTATGATGATGTTGAAAAAAAAAAAAAATGAAAAATTTATTTTGGGGTAGCAACCCTTCCGTTTTTCCCTATAGTTTAAAATCATCATTTTTGCGCGCGTCAAAATGTATGACGATTATTGACAGCTCATTTTCTTGATAAAATGACGGCGACATCATGAATTTTTGAAATAGGGAAAAGAATATTGCTTACGCTTTTGTTGGAAATATTTTGGGGCTTCTCCTCTCCTCACTCTATTGTAATTGTTAATGGTTTTTCGGCATTGGGTTTTTCAAGAATAATTAAATTCAATTATTATCTATCTATACGTCATTAATGTTTAAGTGTTTGGCAAAATGAATTTTATTATGTAAGCCGCCTGCTACTTATATGTATGTTAGGTATGTATGTATGTATATAATATATAAAAAAAGGGGGGAGCAATGTAATGCGATTAACCAACCCATTCATCACTTGTTATTTGCACATAATTCCCGTTTAGGTGCTCGTCTTATACAATAATTTAGTATGTACCGAGAAAATAATGAACATAAAACGACATTTTCCCCCCTCACACTGAGAAAAAAAATTGGGAGTTAATTTTAAAGTAGAATTAATTGAATAGAGAGTGTTGTACATGTTGATATGATGAGATTTAACAAGAAATGGTTTATTGCGTATTTATTTATTTATTTATATTGTGTCAACAACAAAAAATATATGTATGTAGGTATATACATATATATTCCCCTACCCTCATTTTGAACACACAATCAAATAAAGTGAAAATGAAAATTAATCTAATAAAGAGATAAAATAAAATGTAATTACGTAATACGGTTTATCCCCTCTTAACTTTTATGGAGCTTTCATCTACACATATACGTCAGTAGCATACAGGGGGTGGTATAATTACCATATGTGTGAAATGAAGGTAATTAATGTTATAAATGGTTAACTTATTAAATAATTTTTAAAGTTATATCAAATTAATTTTTGGACTATAATTTTAGAAAATTTCACAAGGTCATCATATACGAATTTTATATTAAAAGACCCACTAAAATCTATTATTAATTTTTTCTTTTCTTTTTCAGTCACTCCTTACTCACGTATCACGACCAACAAAGAACACATTAAATAAATTGGGAGTCTTTACAGTATCATCTTTTCATGCGTTTATATGTGCACGTTCGCCATCACTTTTAAATAATTTACTAGCTGGACGTGGAGCCACAAAACGAAGACCACCTCTATTGTCGCGATCGAATAGTGGTTCAAGCAGGCGATCTATGCAGGTAAGCAATAATTAATTATTATAGTAATTTCATGCAGGTACAGAATAGAACTGTAAGCATTGTCTTAATTATCAATCCTCACCAAAGTAATATAAATTTAAAAAAAAAAATACTGTAAATGTTTAAAAAATTACTCCAAATGAAGGCAAACCTAAGATTTGAGTAAATCTTAAATAATCAACTCGCGCGATCATAAATAATTTACTCCATCCATTCATATATTATCCCAAACATAAGGATGATTGTGATACCGACATATATTCAACAAGAAATCGGAAAGGAAAAACAAATATTTCATTGAATTTATGTAAACAATAACAAATGTCAAGGTGTGTGGGGGGGTGTACCAATAATTTCTCTAAAACCAAACCGTTATACTAAAGAAGAAGAAGAAGAATAAAAATAAGGGTCCACATTACGGATCAAAATGACCACCCAATAGATAGTGGTATAGTATTTGATTTATTTGTAGATTTTATTTTGCCAATAATTCAACATTTAGGTTATATCGAACCAACGATTTTTCATGGATTACGAAATGTTTTGCCAAATGTTTAGCTTTCGTGTCTTCATAATCAGGAAAATCACAAAAACAAAGAAATGGTAAAACCATGTAAGCCATCGTGTGCTTAATTTATTGGCAAATACCTAAAGTTTGGATTTGTTGTATTTTAGCAGGTGTTATTTATTTATGGTGACAGCTCTATATACATATATACATAATATATATATTGATATAATTAAAATATGTAGTTAATTAAAATAAGGACCACAGATAAATATTGGAAAAACTTTCGAGAGGAAAATTTATTATAGGTATATCGGATAAAGTTTTGTCACATTATATAGCGTTTGATGAAAATCTTACAAGAAAATTTATCTTATTTAGAAAAGAGAGAGAGTTTATACCACATAAAATTACTTGATATCTAATTTAATTAAGAAACAAACAAAAAAGTATGATAATATATTACCTATCGATCCAACTCAATTCAATACATTTTTTTTTTGGGGAAATAGAAAATAGAAAATAATCAATCAAAAATATCTTTAATAAAATTGCTGTAATTCTATATTAAGATATTTCCATTAGTGCAGAAATACAGGATGCTCAGGACGTACGGTTATTATTCTTTTTTTGATTTTAAAATGGTGATTAAAAAAAACCTTAAGACATATTCGAATTGTGACACTTTTGTGACAATTTTTAGTTTTTGTTCGGGTGTGGCTCGACAAAAATGTGACTAAGTTATCATAAAGTATGCAGAATTTGGATAAAATTTGCATGATACATATTTGTGACATTTTTCGTCAATAGAATTATCCTTTCGATTAATATTTTTGACAATATGTGACATAACTAAAAAAAATTATTTTAAACGCAATCAAATACTAGTCTACCATTTTTTTTTTAAATTACTCTGTTCACCGTACTCCAACACATAATAAAGTGAAATCATCTTAAAATAGGACTTAATATTAATCCGTCACTATATAAGTCAATTTAATGTCTTGAAAATGTTGACACAAAAATATTTGAAGAGGTTATTTGAAGTTATGTTACTAATCTGTTTGGAATGTTGTGGACTATTTTATGTTTTAAAATATTTTCATTATATATACTTAGTTATGTTGGGCCTTTGTGGGCCTCTCTAAATTATTACTACATTTAGATTTATCAACCGGGCAAACTATAAAGCAAAGTTATTTTCCACAACCGCATAGTATTCAAGTTCATGGCCAAGAAATTATAAAGAAGCTCTGAAATTGGGCACAAAGAGAATTATTTTTATAAAAAATAATAATTAGCCAAAAGTGCGGCCAAGAGATAGTATAAAGGTTCTAGAATTATATAGACAAGAGGATTAGTTTGAACGGAGCAGCTAAAATCGAAAAAATAGCAATAGTTTTATCTACGATCATAATAAATACACATATTTGTACATACATAGTTCTATACTTGTAGTTGTGTGCTATTAATTAAAATGAGCTATGCTGAATTGCTATCTCGAATTCTTACAGTAAATTAACTAAATTTTCCATTCTCTAAAAATTTCCCATTATCCTCAAATAGAGTAGCAACGACTAACGATGTAATTTTATATGTACGAATATATACTTACAGTAGATAATTAAAGTACTCATTCATTATAATATTACAGTCAGGCCAGCGAAGTTGGCTATATGGTTTGTAATGAAGTTAGTACACAATTTTATTATATCATCAATTAAATGCATACTCCTTTCGAATTTATTATGAAAATGAATTCATTTAAATATTTTCGACACTTAAAAATACTCAGCTGGAAATGTCCAATTTGTTGGAAAACATCAAACCATTCAAAAGTCCACTTTTAAGGGATAAATAATAAAATAAATATATTGTTGGGAAGCAGGGAAAGAAATGGGGCGGTAATATATCTTCCGAGCTATTGACTGTTAAATTCCTAGTTAGAGTTTAATCTCAAAATTCATTCATTCAACAGGCTGAATGTTTCGTCATCAGTGGCACCAGACAAATAGAAAAATCGAACAATCTATTACAAAACACATCTATAATATGTGTCAATTGACTAATTAGCTGATTGAATCTAATTTAGAAAATACATTGAAAATGTTCAATGAACCAAAAAAAGACTAAAAAAAATGTTTTTGTTCATAATTGCACTTTATTTGCATTCGATTCGTTATTACATAGTGTACTCGTTCACAGAGTTTTTTTTTTTTTTTTTTTTTGTTAACTTCCGGTCTATTTATATTCATTGTTTCCAATAGTACGTAAACAGTGGCGGTTTTAGTATTGTAAAGCTTTATATATTACACTTTATCCTGGATTTAATGTGTAAAAGCATTGGTGAAAATTTTATTTCGCACAATTTGCCCATTGGTCCAGGCATCAGAAAATAAAAACCGTAAAACATTTTCGGTGCCAACATTAAATTTTCTGTTTTTTTTTTTTTTTTTTTCGTTTGATTTGGAAACAATAGGACGTAGTCAGTCAAACAAATTCACTAGGGGGGTTATAATGTTGTTAATTAAACGTTATTTTGAATTTTGAATGTATGAAAATGAAAACGTTTACATATCCTACGTCCCACGTATATGTATAATTAGAGATGTGGGTAAGGACTTTCATAAATAGGAAATTGAATTTTTATTTTCAACAATTTTCGTAAATAAATTAAATCCAAAAATAATGATCAAAAATAATTCGAACGATTTTTCAGTAGGTATGTGGAAACAATTTTTGAACCAAATAATAAAAATTCAATATAAGCTTTCCGATATATACAAATTTATATTGAATGTAGGTAGAAATGTGAAATTATACAGCCAGATTGGATAGGAACATGAACCAATTAAATAATAAATGAAGGTTCACACGACCTAATTTTGAAATCGATTAAAACTTGGAATTTATTTTCTATTTAAATCGTTTGGATAAGCTTAAATACATTGGAATTTTTAATTAAACTTCTATTGGCGCTTTTCCGCATTAATACTCGTATATTTTGCAAAACAGTAAAATATTTTCGGTTGCATTTTGAAATTTCGAAATATTGGCTTTATGAGCTTTATTCAACAATCGATATTTTGTCGAGTAATTTGCAATATGGAGCTACCAATATGGTCTACCAATTTTCAGCACAATTGATCGGTAGGGTGCGTGTAGCGTGTAGGTATTTGTAAGATTTACAGCCCTTTTAGAATGACATCCATATTGGAAATGTTCTACTATTTTTTTTTTACGTTGCTTACGTTTTAACATCTTAATGCGCACTTCATGCTACACAAAAATCTTTCTAATTTTCTTAACATCCAATAATTTCGACTTACAATATTTGTTTTGTTTTTGGGTTGTTGTTAACCTAAATTTGGTGAAATAAAAAGCTGATTTTATCAATTGCCATCTTATATTGGTATATTAGGTACTTTCTTATAACTTCCAAATCGAAATGTAATACGAAACTATATTGTAATGGAATTTTTGGTTTTATTTTCGGTATTTCTATATTTTTGTTTTTCTGCCATTCCCCCCCCCCAACCATTTACTTCAACCTTAAACTGATTCTGATTATTTGTTGCCATTGTGTTTTCGATAAATTTTGGTAAATAATCAGCAATTTGTGAATTTAATCACATTGATATTGATAAATGTAAAGAATAAATTGTCGTCAGTAAAGTGATGCAGACAATTTTTGAGCGAGACCATATAATATAACTGCGCACTATACTTTCGTTTGAGTTAAATCATAATGTCTATTGTGATTGTCTCTCTAGTTACGGTAATCCAACAGTACAATATTATTTTAGTACGTACCGTGAAGATCCATGGTTTTTGAATATTATTTGTTACGTTGGCAGAATGAGTGACCCCGATCAAAGAATATCGAAATTATGTGACGTTTATCGATTAATAAAAACTATCTACAATGAATAAAGCAAAACCTTACTAGAATTGGAATTTAGCGTTTCCATATCATTAAATCATAATCAAATATTTTAAAATACTCCCATCTTCATATTAAATGAAATTTTTTTTTTAATATCAATAACTGCCAATAAAAATAAACAATGAATTTATCAGAAACATATATTTTCTATCATTTAAATCGCCTACAGATATTTATTCCAATTTTTTTTTCTTTGTCGTTTATGTATCAATAGCAATTTTTTTTTTTTTTAAATCATGAGTGGGTATTTAAGTGATGAAATCGGCAAGGAATTTCAATTTAACTTTATCAAGTGAAGCATACAATATTGGCATAATAACTGGTGATATTTTATACATTTACGTAGGTAGTTATGAGAATTTCATATAAAATAGTACATTATACATGTGTCTCCAGATATTTCTTATGGAACGCTTCAAAAGCACCTTAAATTCCGATCAAACAATTAAATTTCATTTTTAAACATTTTAAATAAATACTTAACAACCAGATAGATCCAATATCTATATATTGTTGGATGCGTACATGCCTCAGCTTTAATTCGCGTATATCTTTGAGCCTAAACTTTAATTCTACGATTTAAAAAAAAAATTGTTTTTGCTGACAATCCACCAATCCATTTGTACGATTTCTGTATTATTTATGATTGATTCTCTCTGTCTAGATATTAGAAACACTTTCTGCACGCCTTTCTGTACTCACTGTATAATAAAATGTGTATTGTGTTGAACCCAAAAATGTTGAAAATATTAAAAATTGAGAACATGAATTTTAAATTAAAACCAATGACCTTTGCATTATTGTTTGTAAGAAAATTCTTAGTTATATTTTAATACAAGAGAAAACTTTTTTCCAATATTAAGAATATTCTCAATTTTAAATGTGATAAATGCAAAAAAAAAAACCCTGAACGTCACAAACTTTTCCAATAGCGGAAGCTTTACAACTGTGATAATGTATGTTTTTGATTTTGTGAAGTTGATCTGCGCCAAATTGAATGGAAATTTATGATTCGCTGAACATAATACCCTATCCATTTGATGATGATGATGATGATGATAATGATGATGTGTCCACTCAATCTTTGGTATTAAGTGCGAATCAAATATTTACAATTCTATTCACAAATACCAACGATATTTTAAGCAGAATGTGAGTGTCCATTAATTGTGTATGATGTACATCTTGTTTGCATGTACTTTGGGTGGGCTGTTTAAACAAATTTCCACTATTTGTATATTAGAATGTTCAATGTACCTTAAGCTACAATGGATCTATTTGTAAATTCATTTTCGGTTTGCGTACTATATGGACCGGATGATGATGGAGGTATAGCCATTAATTCAAAATTGTTTACATAAATATTTGTGAAAGTAGCTAATCGTGATGCCTACTTAATATTGTTGAAATTAAATGTGTTTGTGTACAGTAAATTGAACAAAGCTGTAAATTGCATTAAATCCAAATAATAATAGAAATGATTTCTATAAACCCTTTAATAACATAAAAAAAACGACAGTATCTTAACTCTGTCGTAGAACCGGTAAATTGTTGTACGTACCTTTTCTGAGACAACACACAACCGATAAACATAAAAATACTGATAAAATACGAGAAAAAGGACAAAATTCTTCCATTATTCTTGGTAATTGCAACATATTAACTTTAGCACCTCTACATGTCGAATTTTCTTAGACTATTAGACATGTCAGTAGAATTTCTAAAGCTACGTTTAGACGGTTGGCAGATCCGCCAATATTGGCCGATCTACCAATATCTACCAATTATCTACCAATGACAGTCCGCCAATAATAAATTGGTTGTTTATACGATTAGCAGATCTTGTCACAAAACCCGCCAATTTCATTGGCCGATGACAACCTACCAATGCTCTGTCAATTTATTTTCTACCAATATTGGCGGATAAAATTGGGTGTTTACACGATTGATAGAAATTTGTGACAAATCTACCAACAAAAAAGCCTGCCAATCGTCTAAACGTTGCTTTAGTCTTACACTGTTAGCAATAAATTTATGTTAACTTTGAACACGATATGGTTTAAATATAGATTTAGCGTATACTTCAAATATCGCGAGAAAAACTTATCGAAATACACACAAATTTGGTTGATGTTTTTATTACTCCCTTTTTGCTAATCTATGGCTTAATATTTTTATCACACTATTTCTAATATTGTCTCCAACTTCTAAAACATAATTTATCATTTACAATTTAAATTTAAATTAAAATCAAGTGTCAAAATTCAAATTAAGACGTTAAACATAAAAATTGACGTAGGTAATCGAAGAACGAAGAAATATACCCATAAACATTACACAAACGACCAACGTAATATCATTTAGCTTTAATAGAACTACGACCCCCCTGTTTGTGTTACCCCTAAACAAAATGGAATTTTTTAACCCTTATTGACATAATAACACAATTAAATAGAAGAAGAAGAAGAAAAAGAAAAAACACAATATATACATATTTACTTACACTCATATCTATATATTTCTTTTCATTTAATTTTCCAGATGAACTCACGTGACGACCCCGAGAAAACTTACAAGGTCGCCCTACCGGACAACAACTATGCCACTGTTTATCTACGTGACGCAATGTCAGTGGAGGAATTTTTGGCCAGCGCCTGTGCTAGAAAGAATCTAAATCCAATGGAACATTTTGTAAGGGTTAAAAAGCGACGTGACATGGAAGATCACAATTATTTCGTTCCACATCGAAACGATTTAATTGATACTTACGTAAGTACCTCTATACCCTCTATATATACATAGTACGACCTACATATATAAATATATAGTATATAGGTAACCTGCAGGTATATAGTATAAAATGTGATTTGAAGTATAATTTGTTTTTCTCGAAGTGTGTAGATAGGTTTTTTTTTTTACCTATACAAACAAACAAAAAATACTGGTGGGTGGTTGATGTAAAAAGCATTGTATTTTAAGCGACCATTATATGGAGGCGGTGTATATAAATAAAATTGTTCTTTTGAAAACATATAAATGAGGCTTAAGGTTTTTTTTTTCCTCTATACTCTTGGATATTTACTTAAAAAAACAGACGTAATTTCATAAAGAAATAAGTTGAGCCAAGTTGATTTTTAAAGTTAAACCTCTAACCCTCCATACTCCATATATACTCAGGCATTGTTGTAGTGTAGTAATGTCAATAAAAATAGACGGTAATGTGTGGAAGCAAAACGATTTTTATATTCCACTCACGAAACTGGTGGTATTAGCAATACAATGAGTGTGGATTCGATTATGTGCAATACGGTCAAAATGGTCTTTCCAATATTACTCTCTGTGGAGAATGTTTTTTTTTTTGTAAGAAATGAAAAATATCCATTAAACGCACCCACAATTTTTTTTTCCTTTTTTCAAAATGGCTTTTCTAGATAATTCAGAACTTCATTCAATTTGGATTTTCGGTTAATCTATTTTAAATTTGAACAAAAAAAAAAGTTTTACTGCAAACAATTCAATTTAACTTTAAATAAATATTTGCCGGCTAATAAATAAAAAAAAAAAATTAATTCAAAAAAGTATTTGAGTTTCTAAACAGAAGCCAGACATTTCGTTGACGAATAAAATTAATATTTGAACGTGTCAGAAGCCAAACCGTTTAACTCCACAAAATGAAAAGTAGAGAAAATTGATGTTTTGCAAAAAATTATTTTGAAAATTTTTCTTGTGATTATAAAAAGAAAACAGTAGGTACTTGTAGAAAATATGTAAAATTTATAAAATAATTTTTTTAGAAAGTCTTATATTAATTTAATCAAATTTTTTTTGGAGTAGATTGGTTTGGCGGCAATTGAAAAAAATAATTTCAATAAAATTCAAAAGCCATACAAACTGTTGTCATTTTTGAAGATTGAAAAGGTGAACACTTAAAAACTGAGATAAAACAGACATAATTAAAATTTCACGGAATTTCCCTCTAACAATTTTGATATCGATTTTATTTTTGTTATTTGTAGTGTACTCTGTGCGAATATTCAATTAGATAGAATAAAAATACCAATGTATAGTCAAGTATACGAGTATAATATACATACCTTATGTATACCAACCAATTTGCTTGAGTTTTACAAGGCTTACTTTGCCGAAGGCTTTTCACCGGTTAATGACAATTAATTGCCTACGGCTGACATTAATAAATTACAAACTATTCAAGTGATGATAAATGCTAATGCCAATCTTAGCGTACTTTTCGATTATAACAGTATAACATTTATAACAGTTACAAATTGAATAATTTTTTTTTTTTAAATACACTTAAAATTTCATTAGAAGTACCTATCTAATTTAAATAAATAATTTGATGTAAGTTAACATAAGTTTCGTTCGTTCAATTGTGCTGATTTTGTTATATTTTCTATGGGAAAACTAATTTCATTATGATACATTTTCATTAACATCGAGATCGACAACACACTTCAATCAACACTGTATTGACAGAGTTTTGTTAGAGGTACCTTATAGACTTCCTCAAATGAACGTTTAACATTCATCGAATATGCATTAGCTTAATGAAACTTAAAGCAACAATATTTTTGAAAATGACAATTTTACCCTTTCGCAAATAACACATAAGTACATACACACATACATACATGCATACATATAGAATTCGATAAGTGTGTAATTAATCATGAAAGTTTTCCACACACAATTTACATTACATTTCCGTGCATTACTTATACATTATATGTACACAACGAGAAAATAAATTGCAGTAGTTTTTACTATAAATCAAGGTAAAAGTGTTTGATGTACAACCAACACCATTTGTGGTACTTATGTCAACAGTATTAGTAATCTGAAAAATCCTATATAGTTAAAAATACTTTTAGTAGTAATTCAAACTTTGTTTACTATGGATTTACTATATTTTTTAATAATAATTTTAGTAAATTTACCAAAACAGATTACTAGTATTTTTACCATGAGTAACTACCAAAATAGTAAAATCTACGACAAATCATGATAAATGATACTATGATGAGTAGTAATTTAATCTAATAGTATAAAATGAATGTAGTAAGTCCTACCACAAATCAACTAATTTTGTCAATATTCTTACTAATTTACCACAACCGTAAATCATTTCATTTCATAGCAAATAGTTGGTAAGAAAAAATTCTCTCTGTGTAGAAACAGAGAGAAAATCATAACGGGACGACACAAGATTTAATCCAAAAAATACGTAACGTGCAAATGTGTGTTGTTTGGCCATGTAAAAATATTTAATACGATTTCTCGACTATCACTTATCACATCTTCCAATTCCAATTACATTATTATATCCTTGATTATATCCTGGTACGTGCACGCGATGGTACCCTCTCAAGTGCTAGGGAAAATAAATGACTAAACCATTCCATTCTTTAGAAGTGTTTTGGATTTTATATGGTGGGTTTAGCTTTAGAGTCTAAGGCTTTCTACATACATATAGATATGTATGAATGTATGCGGTTGGGGCATTTGGCACACTAAGTTGAAACGGAGAAATGTTAATTTCTTCAAGTTTTAAACATTTCCTTTTAATTTAAATAATTTTTTTTTTTATCTATATTTTTGAAGAAAATACGTCATAATTTATTTTGCATTAAATGAGATTTAGTTACATTAAAAGAATTTTGTAAAAGTAATGGATAATTCAAGAGATTGATGGTCACATTAGTTATCCTCAAGTTTAGAGCAAACAATCGAAGAAAATTTCACTTATGTAGATTCAAATTTATATAATCAATTGGAGCTTTGTGGCACGGCGAGTGTGTGTGCGTAACATTTTTTTGCCCGTATATCAAAATTATCCACAAATACATACAATTACGAAATGATCATTGGTGAATTGAGTATCTGAGCATTTTCTCTGTATGAAAAATTTATAGACAATTTATTGGAAATTTTATTGAAAATCTTTACCGGCAAACATAATAATTAAGAAATTTACTTATGGCAATACATATTCTGATAGAATAACTAATATCTTTAATATTGCTGCGGAAGAAGAGCCTGACATAAAAATATATTAAAAAAAAAAAAAAAAAACTCGTAAATCAGTTTTTTTTTTAATATTTTCAAAAATAATCCAAAAATACTGCCACTTCGGCAATAAATAACAAAACGATGATAGCAATAAAATATCTAAAAGCAAACTTTAATAAGTTTTTTTTTTTTTTTTATTATTTATTCCTGCTAGGTATTATAGCCTGTAGCTATTGAAATATGTCTGGTTGGAAAATAAATATTTTTTTCAACTCAAATTGATTCATCCTTAAAAAAAATGGGGGGGAGGGGGTTTTTCTACATTGACGATTCATATTAAATTCGAGCGACACATTTACATTTTTTCTATTTACAAATTTTCGTATACGCTTCAGGTCAGAATACATTTTCATACTGGAGTCGAACTATGGGGGGTTTTTTTTTTTTGGATATATTATGAATAGGGGAGGAGGCCTATCGTAAATCATGTGTGTATATATATTATATGTTGATATTGTCATATTTACATAGAAAGAAGAGATACATAGTGAATGTATGTAAATAATAAACAAAAAGCGAAAATAAATTCATTTAATCTCATGTGCCTTGTGCTTTCCTAGTTCATTCTTAATTTAAAAAATGTTATTCAAGCGAGAAATATTTATGTCGAGAACCGGCAGGTCGTCAATAAATAAAAGGAGCCCAACTGGTTCTATCTATTTTCTATGGATATTAGTATATATACATATGTATGTATGTACTATATGTAGTTATGTCTACTACCCAATGTTTCGACCGACCTACCCCCATAGATATATATCTCTACATCTATATCCATACGTGTAATATCAGGATACGTATAAAAAGTAAAAGAATGCCATGGAAAGCAATTTACGCTAGGTTGTACACTAGCAAATAGCAATGAAGATACTGTCTGTCTGTACTAAAATCCAATGTGTTACATCTATGTAATATATGAGAAGGGAGAGGCTCTATATATATATATATATATACATGTTTGGATTCAAAGAAGAAAAAACGCTCCAGGATATAATTTATCATGTCGCTTATTCAGAGAATAGGTACAAGGACATTTTTCTAAGTCGCTTTTTATGGATATGCCAGTTTACAAATGCTAAAGTATGTCCTTCAATTAAGCCACTTCATAATATGAAAATGGTCGGTGGCTGCTTTTGTGGTATTGTTGACTATGCTGGCTTAATGTTTTGCTATAAGTAGGTCATTCATTGTATGATATTATTTTTTCAAGTTGGTACAAATTACATGCTAAAGAAAAAAAAAAAAAAACTTTATTAACAATGTCCGAAATTAACCAGAAATTAGGCTTATTGTATTACATATCTCTGTGTGTGTGTATATTTATATCCTTGAGAAATATGATGTACGATCAAAAGTAAAACTGCGAGATAATAATTGGACTTACAGTAATATCAATAAAGAGTTTGTTAGCTTAGCTACATCAAAATTTGGAAGATATCCTGCATTACTTGGTTAATATTTCGAATCCAATACATAAAGTTGGAAATTGGAAATATTTCGTAAGGAAGTTCTGTTGGAAGGGAAAACATTTTTACGTCAATACTCGAAGTAATATTTCGCAAGAATGTTGCGAATGTTTCTACAAATATTTTTTTTTTTTGCGATTTTCTAAGAAATTATATTGTTGGAAACTGTTTTACAAAATAGATCGAACTACAGAAATCAATCAGCAAATTCACCACACTCACTTTACTCTATATCTATGGAGTGTGACAACATACAAGTCACTTTACAAAAATCCCAACTCAATTTATTGATTTGTATCAATATGAATTAATACAATATCAACACCTGATAATTTTCCATTGCGTGTGCGAACATTTTCGTCAGCGTTTTCGTTGTTTAAATATTTTCTGATAATGATCATGTTATGTATGGGTGTGTGTTTGAGTGTGTGCGCGTGGTTTATTTATTGGCCATATAACCTATAACCCAGGCTACCAATTCTATATTATGCCATATCTCTATGCTAGACATAAATACATAAAATGGATGATTGTAATTAATGAAACCAGCACATTTGTTTCAATTAATTACGAACGTATTCATCGACATTATTTGTTGTTTTTGTTTCATTTGAAAAATCATGTTCATAAATCTTTTTTTGTTTTTTGTTTTTTTTTTTTTTTTAGTACTGTACAAACTTATTTCTGGAATTTTGGAATTTTACTAATCCTCTTTTTTGTTCATCCCAATTGATGATGAGAGAACATGTGTGTGTGTGGGTATATTTTGACTTTGACCAGTCATTTACATTTCTGTTAATGAGATTTAAAGAAACAATCTTTATCTTTAAGTGAATTGCTCTTTTTGAGAGATGTAATTTATCATTCTAGTTATGGTGCTGGATGTTCAAATATAATTAGTTAAATTGTAATTTGCATTTGACTTATTATTATGGGAAAAGTTTATAGGAAAAAGTTTCGACATAGAAGAACAACAACAATGAAATTTACACAATAAATGCCAACTTAGACTTATCTTATGTAATCCGATTTTCCTCCATATACTTAACTAGTACATGCTATTATTTCGTAATACCTCCTTTCGCATGTAAATGATTTACAACGATAAATTTACTAAGTACATATTAATTTTGCACAAAACACATA
Source organism: Platyura marginata (assembly GCA_026745375.1). Classification (NCBI taxonomy): domain Eukaryota; kingdom Metazoa; phylum Arthropoda; class Insecta; order Diptera; family Keroplatidae; genus Platyura; species Platyura marginata. Next base: position 31,964 of record JANSTT010003139.1, read on the forward strand.
ATAAATCGAAAAGAATGTATGTATGTATGTACATTAGGGTGGGGCGATATACCTTATGTTGTTTGATTTTATCAGAACCACTTTTTTAGGATTCCTTTAAGTGTTTAAGAGAAATGGTAATTTTTTTTTTTTTTTTTTTTTTCGTCTTCGCTATGCACCAACCATTTT
>JANSTT010003150.1:0-32130 GCA_026745375.1 Platyura marginata
TAATTTTACAATTTACATATGATTCGTATAGCGCTGTCTCTTTCGACAGTCCCTCCTGGGTTTTTATTATCTCTTTGTGTAAAATGATTAAAATAAAATATTGGATAAAGAATGAAACGTCAAAAAAACAGATGATTTTTTTTTTCGTTTAATATAGGTTTTACCATTAAAATATGACATAAAATCCGTCCGTTTCCGTCTTAAAGTATTTTCCGTTTTACGCGGGTTGCTTTGAATGGGAAAAATCAACAATAAAAAAAGTTCCGTTTAATGCAGGTTTCCGTCTTAGACAGGTTTCACTATAGATATGTACGTATGTATACATATGTGGGTTAATTTCAGTGTCTGTCGGTAAAATTAACCAATTATCAACCTAGATATAGGTCAAATTCATTGAATAGCAAATTTTGGTCATTTTATCTTTCTCCGATATGGGTGAAATTTGCTCCAGCACTTTCTTTTGATGTTCCATTGAAATGGTTTTTTGGACATTTTTTACCAAAATTGTTTTACCAAGTTATGAGGTATGGTAAATTATATATGATCCTTAATTCCTGTATCTCGGTGACCACCAAAGCAATTTTAATGAGCTTTTTTTTTGTTTGATAGCTTAACACTAATATAAAATTATAAAAAAAATTTTAACTTTAAAAAAATTAAAGGTCTGAAGTTTTTTTAATTTTCCTATCATCATTTTTTGACGTCAAAGCCACCAATTTCTAATAAAAAATGGCATTTAGCGATTTTTTTTTGTTTACTAATTTCGTATAATTTTGTATATAACTTTAAAAACTTCTATTTGTAACCGTATGTGAAATTCAAAATGTTTATAATAAAAACACAAATAAGAAGGAGAAATAGCCTAAACAGCAATTATTATAACAAGCTGAGATTATAAGAGCAAAAAACCGCTTTATGTCAATTAAACTCAGTATTAAAACCTCTTCTCTCTAGTATATATATAAATCCTATTGTTCTGCATAAATATGAAATCACGTCAACGGTCTTTTGTTTAAGTGCTTCACTCATTTGGTCTTTTCAACACTTCAAAAATGTTTATTATCTTTGAACATATTTTTTGAGCACAATTTAATGTTAAATATTTTGTAGTCGTCTTCAAGTTGAATTTAATGGCGGTGCCGTTTTATAAATTGTAACCGATACATTCAAGCTTTCATGAAAGTATAATCTATATGGCCACTTGGTCAGTTGACTATCGGACATCTGATTTATTCACCTTACATTTATTTCCATTTACGTCATCTAATTTTATATTTCTTTCCATCCAATTAGTATGACTTTGCATAAGTTATGAGCAAATGGTCGATTTTTATTTCGTTTTTACTGTGATCATCTGTCAGTTTGTGAAATTTAATTTTGGAAAATAATTACAAAAGTTGAATTGGTAATTGTACAATCGTCAGATGACATTTGTTTGTAATTATTAATGTTCTTTTCACCACAAAAGGCAAAAATCTTGAATTATTCAGATGTTTCATAATTTTTTTTTAAGATTAATTAAAAATTGTTACATCTTCAATGATTATTTTATGGTTTGTGCACACTAAAAAATTTGTATCAGAATTTTGAACAAAATATTTTGTTAATTTATAGAAATTTTTGAAAATTCCATTTAACTTGACCGGAGAATTAAATTTTCAACTCATTTCATAATAAGAGCTTTTTCCGGAGGTGTGGGAACTGCTTGGAGAGCGTAGGGGAAATCCCCTGAGAAACTTTTGTTCTTCACTAACTGTCGCTCGCCCCTCCTCTTCTTCTTAGGAGCCTTTAAAATTTGTATAGGGAAATGTCAAATTTTGACTTATCGCGCGTAGTCTTAAGAGTGTGGAGTACAATTTTTGTTCTGGAGAAATCGTTAGCAGAGCCTTCTTCCTAGAGGCCTTTAAAGTTTGTATGGAAAAATGTCATATTTTAACTTTTATCGCTAGGTTGCTTACGGATAAGAGAATATCTTCCCTACCCCTTCCTACGGAAGTGGACCGTTGAACTGAAATTTAGCCGAAAAAAGTTCCCATTGTGAAACAAGTAGAAGCAAATTTCAACGAAAGCGTTAACAGGTTAAAAATGTTCATGACGAAAAAAGTCATCATACCCATTGGAGATGTCTTCCTAATATGACGAAATATTTCGTCATACCCAGTTGACAGGTTAATATAGTAAAGGTTTTTTTGATACTTACATAGGTAGTAACAATTTTTTTTATTTTTTTTGACAACTTCTCCATAAACAAGCAAATTTAACGAATTGCCTCGACAAGCAGATTAAACAATTGATCATCCACTATAATTTGCTTGCCGAGCATTAGTTGGCATTCTACTTTCGTAGTATCATTGCTGTTTTTATGAGTGACATTTTCTTTAAATACAGATAAATCTCCTCAGCACGGTATCATGCAGGACTGTTTCAATCTAAGAAAATGGCAGAAATTCTCATGTAACACGGTAGTTCCTAGATAATACCTATTTAACTCATAAAACACGGTTTCGTACAACACGGAATTATGTTGGAATTTATCTACCGTGCTATTTTGTAACTCAAAAAAAATCACGCCAAAATTATTGGCTTTCAAACATTTTTATTATTTCAATGATGTTCACACACCGAGGTTCTACAAAAACGTCATCCACGATCGAATCTGCTTGTCGAACAAACAGCGACTCCCAGAAAAATCAAGAATTTTTAATTTTCATCGAATCTGCTGCTGCGGACAAAAACCAACACCAATAATTTGCTCGCGCAACAAGATGGCGGTCGAATTTGCTCGTCCGTGAATAGGTCGCTTTGTATATTTACCTCATGTCGATTCCTTTCATGATCTCCTATCTCTTGCTTTCAAATGACCAAATAAGAAACTTTTTGGTATATAAATTGTACCTAGATTATAAATCTCCTCCTTCTCCTCGCTATACTTCTATTCTATAAAGTAATGGGTATGATGAGCTATGATGCGGTCAACCTTTGTTAACCTTTCAACATCCCTTTCAAGGACATATAGTTCAATCTCGTAACACATTCATTTTTCATGAAAAACTTCTTTAGCACTTAGTTTTCCCTCTTTGTGCGGACAAAAATATGCAGACATATACAAGATGTACCCACATACATATGTTCCAGTTCCATAGTACATATAAACATTTCCAGAACATTGTTTATTAAATTAATTGCTTCTTTTGTCAAATCTTCAGAACTCGAAATCGTATAAGATTTTTTGAAAGTCAGAGAATATACTTTTGTAATGTTATATAAGAAGTTTCTTATTTTCTTATTCCTTTTTTTTTTTTTTTTTTTTTTCTGTTTGAATTTGTAATCTCAACTTTTTCATCCCTTTCCACATAAAAGGGTATACTATAGGTATGTATGTATGTATGTATGTATGTATGTATGATGTACTCAACCTAATTATATCAGAATTTCATAATATTTTTGTTTTTGTTTCTTCACCTTTTTTGTGTTTTTATGTTTTTTTTTTTTTTTTATTTGATCATTTTGACTGGTTTTACATGATTTCCTTCTATTCCTCTGTTTCAGCTGCTGCTAGAACATTTGGAGTGTCTGGTTTCGAGGCATGAACGTTCGTTGCGTATGACTGTTGTAAAGCGGCAAGCTGCAGCCCAGAGCGGTGTATCCAGTGAGGTTGAAGTTTTGAAAGCTTTAAAAAGTCTTTTTGAGCACCACAAAGCATTAGACGAGAAGGTGGGTATTATTAAAAACTCATTAATTACATTTAAGTACGCGTGTGCTACAAAAAGGAAAATTTTTGAAACTTTTTTTCATTTTTTTCCCTCTCCCCTCCGTTTTCTTTTTACTCTCTCTCTCTCCTTATGTTAAAGTTAATTGTAATAAAATGAACAAAAGCGTGGTTTTTCGGTTTTATGCATAATTGATGGGAGGGAGTTAGTTAATTTGTAATGTTTCGTTGTACAACAAGTTTTTTGTTTTGGTTTTTTAATTCTTAATTTTATTTTCCTGCAATAATATGCAATTTGTACATTATTTAACTACAGGAAACATTATTGTATAATGTCAGGATGATATTAATTTCGTATAATATAATTTTATAATATTACCTACCTACCTAACTTACAATAAAAAAAAAAACAAAAAAAAAAAACACCACCGCCACGTTGTTTTGTAATTTATTATATTTTGTAGGTACGAGAAAGATTGCGTGTTTCACTTGAGAAAAATACAGCCCTCGAAGAGGAATTAAGTTCAACCAAAGATGAGGTAAAGTATATAGTTTTGGAATTTCATTCACAAAAAACGACAAATAAATACAAAACAATGACACCTTTGGGTATGGGTGATGAATTACCATTGTTATTTGTTTATATTTATATTATGGCAATTGTAAATTATTTAATATTAATTGACTTTTGGTTTTGTTTTTTTATTTAGTTGCAACAATTTAAGTCTGGTGCAATTCAACTAGCAAATCAAGGTGATGGTACTAAAGAAAATGGAGATGGCGATAAGGTATGTCATTCATTATTGTTCCTTTTAAGTCATTGTATGGTAATGTTATGATTTAATAAATTAGGGTGGAGGACAAGGTATCAACGGTGACAGTCAAGATTCCGTTGATTATGCTGCCAAAACACATGAACTACAAACTATTATTGAGAAACAGGTAAATGCTAAATAGAAATATATTTTTCTAAAAATTTAAGGAAGGCTCAATTACTAATTTCGGGCTAATTACCTACTTTGAGCAAAAAATTGTTCTATGGGCGGCGTCTAAGGCGTTTTTCTATCTCGAGTCTCAATCAATTCAAGATGCAATGGGGTCGGGGGCAACTAAAACTTTGTATTCCCCAAATGCTTTTATTTCGGGAGTGTCACTAACAGTAGTGGATTAAGCAGACTAAGTGACCGCGTAGGGCACCGGAATATTAAAGGGCCCCGAAATGCCAAAAGGCCCGGAATATTAAAGGTCTCCGGAATATCAAGGGGGCCCGGAATATTAATGGAGCCCAGAATATTAAAGGATATCAGAAGAAAGATCATTTTCTGCTTTAAAGTATGTAAAAAATTATGTAAGGACTACTACATGGCCATTCTGTATTTAGAGCGAGACGGAAATTCATGTAAAAAGTATGTTTTTTGAATAAATTGGAATGGGATTAAATTTATGCTTATTTTATTTTTTGTTAATAACTTAATGAGGGTTTTCTTGAATTTTTTTTTTCTAACTTAAGTTTGAAGGTCCCGAAATTTTTACGCTTGGGGCCCCCCCTCTTCTCTTATGAAGCACAAGAAGTTTTTTGTATCGACAATAAAAACACTGTTGAGTCTCTGATTATTACGATTACAAAATGTCCAAGATTTTCAAAAATTTAATTTGTCCATTAAGTGTCCTTCAATCTTGGCCAAAATTCTAAAAAGTGGAACTGGAGCGTCATTTTTTAGTGTTCGCTAGTATATCAACGACTTTAAACATCACAAAACATACAAATATCGAATCCGACGCTAACGCTAACTAACTGACGTAGCCATAGATTTCTGAATTGTAGAGAAATTTTACGAATTTTCTATCTGAAAACATTTTTTTTTTTTTTAGACCGCCGAACTTTCTCAATGGCAACGTCGTGTATCCGACTTGAACAACAAAATCAATGAATTAGAAGAAAATCTAAACAAACACCAAAAAGAATTTGGCAAAGCCCAGGAGCACTGTGTTAAATTGCAACGGGACCTACGTGAAAATGTTGCCCAAAAAGAAGACCAAGAAGAACGAATAGCAACGTTAGAAAAACGATATTTACATGCTCAACGAGAATCAACATCTTTGCATGATTTGAATGAAAAACTGGAACAAGAGCTGCGACACAAAGAGGCACAAATAAAGGTAAATTAAAGTGAAAGAGAGAGAGAGAGAGAGAAATTTAGTATTATGTAATTAATTTAATTTTGATTTGTAGCTCCACGAAGAGAAAATATCGGCCATACAGGAAAAATTGGAGCTATCTGAACAGAAATTAGCTCAATTCTCAAAGTTACCCGAAATGGAAGAACAGCTGAAGGCTCGGATGGAAGCCCTCACGCAGGTAGGAACACAGGTAGGCAGGGTCAGAAGATGTTTTTTTAACAAAAGAACATCGACAAAATTTATATTATTTATTTTTTTTAATTGATTTTTGGAAGTAATTTTTAAATTTTATTGATTAGTCTATAGTTTGGTAATTTGTCATGTCTGAAATATAGATCTAGATTTTAGATAATCTATTTTAGAAGCATAAAAAGAGAGTGTGGTATTTATTGTTAAAATTGTTGTTTGTACATTTTAAAACGAAATTGTCGAGAAAATTATTAAGAATTATCGATTATAGTTGAGGCATTATAATTGTGGGCTTTTAATGACCAAAAAAAAAATCTAATAAAAGTCACACAGCAATTTTAATATAGCATCAAGAAAACTTGAGAATATTCTCGGCAACGATAGCAATTATTTTACGATGTACCACACTTGAACTATAATTTTGAGTGTTGGCACATATTTGAGAGGTACACACATACATGAGAAAATTATTTTAAATTAAATCAATTATTCTTCTTCCGTGGTGTCTAGATGAGCTTTTTAGAAAATTTTGTTTTTTTCTTCTTTTTTTTCTTGACTTGACGCAAAAAAAGTACCCGTAAATCATCTGGTTGAAATAAATTGGTGAAGAACATTCTGTGAGAAATAAAACACGTTCAAAAAGAGAATTACAAATTTTAGAAAAAAAAAAAAAAATGTGTAAAGGATGGCAAACAATTCTGTAGGTATTTCGGTTAGATCGATTCGCTTAAAGGACTGTTGACATATTATTATGGCACATCTATGTGACAATCCTATTAAAATAATTATTCAAAGTAATTGTAACTAATTCCAACCTAAAATGTCGGCACGTCCATTTTTTTCTTAAAGAGAAACTTTTCGATATGGAAAACAATTTGAAAGTTAATCAATGAATAATTATTGTGTGCAACGTCGAGAATGTCAATAGTGCCCTTCAAATTTTTTGGATTGTGAAGCGAATTGGGCTAAAATTCTTTAATTTACCACTGAATTATCATTGAGAATACCAACACTGCGAATATATCAAAAGATCATTAACAAAAATTGTAAATAAAAACGGACCCAAAACCTAACCTTGCTCTACGTCCCTAGTAAAAGATCAAAAGTCGGAATAAAATGTGTCCTATCTGTAAATGACTCTGCCAATGGATATAAGTTTTTCGGCTTGTAGCAATTATGAACTATACAGGGTGTCCCAGGATATGTGGGAAATACTTTCAGGATGCGATCGATTTGAGCAAAAAATTGTACAGAAGGGGTTGTCCAAAATTGAACTTTGGGTAGGTGGAATGATTTTAGGTTTTAGGGATCAAAAACTACGTTTGTGCTTATAACTTCCATAAAAAAAGCTTGGAAATCCACATTTTTAGGTTTAATTTAAAGATGAATGTCCCAATTATTTTCGGTTCAATAATTCTACATTCATGGCACACTGTTTGAACAAAATAACAGTAAACTTTAAAAAAGGAAAAAAATTCAGTCTATGAGGACCAAGAGAGAGTAGCAACAAGCTTGAGTTCCAGATATGATTATTGATATTAGTCTTGATTAGTATTAGTATTGATATTAGATTTGATTTTATCGTGGAATTTCCCTTCTCTTATTTTTTCATTTGATAGAAATTTTTTTTGGATTATATTAGAATTTTTCAAATATTGTACAACATTTAAATTCTTATCTATGTATGTGTACCGCTTAAATAAATGCTAGTTTGACAATAATATAAATAAGTATGTTTTTTTATAAGTATATGTTTCTCGTCGTTGTGTATTTGGCTTTAAATGTTCTAAATTATTTAAAAAAAAAAAAAAATAGAAAAAACAATGAAGAAGCATCAAATCTATATTTCTAGATTAAAAAAAATTCTAAATCTATCTTGCACAAAAATAAACAATATTTTTTAATTTTTAATTGAAACGACACAAAGTTTTAATTTTTCAGATATATTTTCGTTAAACAAAATATACATCTTAATGACACCTGCACTACTTTCAAATTTTTGTAATAATTATTTATTTATTTAATTTTTGTTTTTATTTCTTTTGTAAAATGTAAATCCAAAAAAATTTGCTGCAAGTCCAACAATTTTATGCATGCTGTTTTTTTTTTCCTTTTTTATTATACACTCCAAGAAAAATGTCTGTGTGCGTGTGTTTTTTTTTTTAAACCAATATTACTATCAGTGGCGTCTTGTGAGAATTATTGGTCTCATCATCGTCCGACTATTTAACAAAAAAAAAAAACGTTTTTTTGGCGGTTTTTTAAAAATTGACACAATTTTAAACTAAAGATACAATTTTGTAACTTTGTATTTTCATATAATTTTAAATTTCCAGCATTTTTTGCGAAATAAATTTTTTAACCCTTGTTAAATTAACCTTTTAACCCTTGTGTGAACAGCATATGTATACCCCTTTGTCGGACACTTGGCTCACCGGTTCCTTCCATGCATTTTGTATGGGGACTCAATTTTTGGGATTCATTTTAAAATAGGTGAAAAACGATAGCCAAAAATATATTTGTACTACATTTTTTATCACCAAAATCACTAACACTAACACCTCAAAACGGTTCTTACTTTGCATATTGACGTGGAGACAATAAGCCATTTTTAGGTAAATTCAAACTCGCAGTCATTTCTGTCGCACGTCTGTTAACAAACTGTGCGAATGACATGCAACAAAAGACACGCTCAGGGGGTCGTGGTAGAAGTTTTTTTGACGAAAACATGTGTCGCAGGGGATGAGTTCTCCATGCAGGGTGAATGGAAGAGATGGTGGCTCACCGGTGAGCCAAGCGTCCGACAAAGAGGTAAAGTAATTCACGGCCTATTTACTGGTATTTCTAATATGTGCCTCTAAAAATGTTAGATTTGGCAAAAACATATTGGCTCCTAGGCCAATTGAAACACAAAAAAGCTCACCGGAGAGCCAAGTGTCCGTTTAAGGGTTAAGGTCTGTACATTTTGAATATGAAATGGTTAACAAAAAATTTCCAAAAATCTACTCACTTTTCGCAGAATTTTATTCTAAATCAACGATTTTTCATTATAAGAAAACGTTAACCCTTTAAGGTCGCAACGGTTTCTTTAAAAGGTTAACTTTTAAAAAAAAAGTTTTTGCACTGATAGCATAAAGAATGTCTCGTTGAACAAATTTAAGTGAATTGTAATTTTTTTTTGGTTAACCCTTTCATGTTCAAAATGTATGGATTTTAAAGGGTTAACTTTTACCAAAAATTTTATTTGCCAAAAAATACCTACTGGAAATTCAAAATTGTATAAAAAATTCATAATAATAATTGGGTCACTTTAAAAAAAAAACGGCTAATATGTAAGATGGCGTAAATTTTATTTTAGAATCAATAATTCTCACGAACCGCCACTGATTATTATTATTATTATTATTAATGTATGGGTTTTCATGCCTAATTTGTATAACAAGTTCGTGATAATAATACTAAACATAAAAGGTTTATTGTAGCATGTAATGACAAAACATTACATGTTACATGTTCTTTTCGATTTGTTTTTATTAATTACGTTATATGAAACTGTATTAAATACAATAAAAATCTACTCAATAAATTTACAAGTACCGTACATTTACCATTGATACTTCCATTAGAATGTAATTTTGTTTATCATAAAATATTAATATTATACTAATTACCCTATTAAAGTTCGGGTTTTTGATAGTTTTCCACATACAATTTCCACCCAATAAAGGTAAAATGGGTATTTATGGCCAGCATTTCATTTCATTTTTGTAAAAAATATGTTACAACTATTTACGCGATATTTTCATTTTACGTAGATTTTGCTTCTTTGTTTACTAAGCGAAAAATGGTTTTTTTGGTCCTTACTTAAAGCTTAAACGCTATGATCGGAATTATTTTGAACTTGAATTTATTATTCTGTAACTTTGGATGCCTTCTCTGACTTGAGATTGTGTGAATTTTAAATTCGTTGGAAAAACGACCGACATTTCAAAATTCATTGTAGTAGAATCCAAATGGTGTCTACATAAGCGGCTAATAGGCTCATAGGTAGAGCGGTCTGTATGCCAGCTGTATGAACACTCAACCTACTTATATACAGAACTTACTCTTGTCAGACTTCATTAACAGAACAACGCTGGTGGGTGACATTTTATTTGTGAATACAGTAGGAGACTCACAATAGATCCAACGGGTCGCAGTGAAGCAAGGCCGCACACCTATACACCCCCACTCTTAACTAAACTAATCTTATCAGCCGTGTTAATCGCGTTTTGGTTGATTCCACAATAAATGATCACGATGGATGAATTAGAAGAGCAGTGGATGCAAGTTAAATACAGAAATTACACAGGAACATTTTTCGTTTGTTGTTCCAATCTTTTAATCGTTCCCAAACTAATATCCTTTAGGTGATACTGCGATATTTAACAATAAGTAAATATCAGGAAATCTTCGTTGTTAGAAAATAATCAGTAATCATGTTCAATGTTCAAAATAACATAACCCATCGAATTGAGTTTGGTTTGTTTGAAACTAGGCCTTATGACCACCCCTCTCCTGATTTATTTTAAAATGTGTTCCTTCATCCAAACAAAACTAATTGCAAAATTCCTCATATAATATTATAAGGCTTTAAGTCTGTTGTGTGCAAAGTTTCGAAGATTTAGGTTTTATTTTTTTTCAAATTTTTAATTTTTTTTTTGTAACCAACATTATTCATTCAAAAACAATTTGTTAACTTCAAACATATTTTACACACACATAAATTGAACAGTGGCGACTCGTGAAAATTATTGATCCCATCATCATGGGACTATTTTTAAGAAAAAACTTGCATCATTTTAATGGAAGAAAATAAATTGATCGTTTACCGAACATCTTGACCGTTTTTTCGACGATTTTTTTAAGAAATGACACAATTTTGAACTTTCTTAATACTAAAGATATGATTTTGAAACTTTGTATTTTTATATTATTTTGAATTTGCAGCATTTTTGCGACATAATTTTTTTGGAAAAAGTTAACTCTTCAAGGTCCATACATATTGAACATGAAAGGGTTAATCATGAATTTTCAAAAGTCTACTCTCCATTGTCGTTATTTAATTGTAAATACTTTCGTAAGTTTTTCATTTTTCGAAAATGTTAACCCTTTAAGGTTCAAATGGTGCCTTTAAAGGGTTAATTTTAAAAAATGTGTTAATGCACTAAAAATATAAAGAATATCACCCTGAACAAATTCAGTTGAATTTAATTTTTTTTTTTTTGTTAACCCTTTAATGTTCAAAATGTATTAACCTTCAAGGGTTAATTTTTATTAAAAATTTTATTTTGTAAAAAATGATGGACATTTTAAACAATATAAAAATACAAAGCTTCAAAACCAAAAAATTTTTGACTTTTTAAAAAAAAAACGGTCAAAATGATGTTATTTTTAAAAAAAAATAGTCCGATGATGATAGGATCATTAATTCTCATGTGCCGCTACTGAAATTAAAGAAATTTCTGATACCTAACAAGCCCTATGCTCTATTTGCTCGTAAAAGCTTGCGGCCAGTGCTTTCGAATAGCATTGACAATTTTGAAAGAAAATTTGTTTTTGTTTTTTACGTGCACTTGTTTGTTCGAGAATTGTAGTTTTTCTATTGTTTTTTTGTTTGTTTTGTTTTTGTGTTTGAGTAAAGAAAAAAAGAACAAATCTATCACAAATTTTTGGTAAATTTTTTGTAGGCTCAAGAAAGGCATGGGTCCGCCGAAGATCGTATTCAACGGCTTGAAACCAATTTGGATGAGAAAAATGCCGAAATTATGCGACTTAACCAAAGACTGAAAATGAACGAAGAGCACAATTCACGTCTTTCGTCGACCGTCGATAAATTACTATCCGAATCGAATGATCGATTGCAAGTTCATCTGAAAGAACGAATGCATGCATTGGATGAGAAAAATGTGCTAACGCAAGAATTGGAAAAGGCACGGAAGCACGTCGAAGAGCTGCATCAGGAGAAAACCGACATTTTGAAGGAGCTATCAAAGACCCGGTTGGAAATTGAGAATTTCAAGAGACAAATGTTGCAGCAGGTAAAACAAATTTTTGTAGTGATCGGTTCATTGATAATTTTGATTACCACCGCTTTTTTTTTTTTGTTTTTTATTTTGTTTTTTATAGGAAATTGCTTTTAATATCCAACAAACCGAAGCTTTAACGCGCAGCTTATCGCCCAGCAATGTTGCAGAACAATCAAGTTTCTCGAGAAGTGCGTCGCACACCAGCTTCGATACACAGTCATTGCGTCGCAATAAACAACGATTGGAGGAGGAACAGGCGTACGCACGTAGTTTAGCCGAACAGGTAAGCGGTTTTGTTTCCCCTCTGTTCCTTGTACATACAGATTATTCCAAAGCTTTATGACTGAAATAAATTAAGCTTTGAATACAATTGTGTCGTAAAATTTATTGTTTTTTTTTTGTTTGTTTTGTTTTTTGTTTTTGCTAAGCTACCTATTTCGTTGTCACTGAGCTTTTTAACTAATTGTTAATTCGTTTTAACTGGTGTGTCAATGGCACTGGCCATTCAATGTTCTAATCACACCTTATGTAAATCACATCACGTCTATTTTGGTAATTTATCGATTTTAATGTCAACAAAAGCTTAAATAACACAAATAAGTGGGGTGCATTAATATTTCAACGTTGTTGTGTCCCTAATTTTCTTTTACACAAATACACAAATGGACATTGGTTGTGTTTATTTTTTGATTTTGATATTATCACTAAAAAAAAAAAAAACTCCTTGGAGTAGGTTAAAAACTTAATCAACTCGACTCATTTTTGTTTTCAAAACTGTAATTTTTTTCGTTTTTTAAATTGCAAAAAAAAAAAAAAACAAACCAAACCTCTATAAATTTAAGGAATGGGGAAAAATGCAACAGGCTCACGTACTGGCCAATGTTCAACAGGCATTTGATGTATCTGGTGGCATTGACGGTGATGATGCCGAAAGTTTATTTAGCACCGCCGAAATGATGTCACCCAGCGGTCATACGGACGCCCAAACATTGGCCATGATGCTACAGGAACAATTGGATGCAATCAACAATGAAATTAGACTTATACAGGAAGAGAAACAATCAACCGAAGCAAGAGCCGAAGAGCTCGAATCACGTGTAGGTAGTTTGGAGCATATGAATTTGTTGGCGAGGGGACGATCGTTGGAACGACAGAGTCCACCGTTAAGTGGTCGAAGTACACCAAATAGTCCAAATAGAGATTATCTTCATAAATACCATACGGTAAGTAAAGATGGTTGGAAATTTTATATCCACCAAAAAAAAAAAAAAATCCAAAATAAAAAAATACTTTGAATGGTGTGCGTGTTTTGTGTTTAAAATATAAAATATTTGCAAACATTTCTTTATGGCTAATTTTCTCTATTTTGTTCGTGAAATTTGCATTTCTTTTAGTGTTTTTACTTATAAGCAAAAACTGTTCAATTGTTTTAGGTGTGCCTCTACACCACATATTGGGCAAATAATTTTTCTATATTTCACTGCAAATTTCCACAATGTGAAAACATCAATTTATGAATTTTTTGTTGTTGTTGTTGAGTTTTTTTTGGAAATTTTGTGGAATTGAACGTTGGTAACCCCTTTTGAAGTAGACACTACAGTGGAAAGACAAATTTGTTTTAAATAAATCCGATTTTTCTTTGGCTTCTTCAATCATATGCATTTGGACCATTTTAATATTACTCATTGTACACGATTTTTGACAAAATACTCTAGAATAGCCTAATGATGAAATTCTTGCCGAGATTGCCTAGCTTCTTTTGCTTAATTGTTAGCAATTGGCCTATTTTAATTTTATTCCAAACAATTTACATCAATTTTATGTTCAGTGAACGACATTAACACCTTAAGGAACCGCCTCTTCTTTTTGTCAATTTCTTTATTTGTTTATTACTTAATGACAATCGGTGAGTTCAATTTTGGGTCTATAGGTAGCCCTCCTACAACACGATTTCATTCTAACACGATAAGACAATTATGGTAATTCTCGTGTAACACGATATACTATAGCACAGTTTCACTAGAATATGATAAGAAAATTTGGAAAATTCTTGTATAACACGGTAGTTCTACAATAGTCTCATACAACACGGAATTATGTTTGAACCTATCTACCGTGTTATAGGAGGGATACATGTACTTACTTTTTATGGATTTGAAAACAAATTGTGGACCCTCTTTAAAAGAAAAAATTGTCATTTTAAACCACCCTAGTGTACAGCTATACCAGTCACGAATCTTACTAACATGTAAACGAAGGAGTATACAAATATAATTGTAGTACTTGGTACTTTGTAAAATTTTTGCTCAGATAAATTGCCAAAGAGATTTTTATTTTTAAACGGCATATTTAGAAATTTTTGAAATTTTCAAAAAAAAAATAAAAAAACAAATTTATCTTTCCTCTCTCTCTACTAGTAGATGCATAATTTTATAATTGGAAAAGTTGTTGCTACACGTAATTATTAGAAATATTCATCAATAACAAACAATGCCACAATTATTTCAGTTATTGTGTGGGTGGAAACATTTTTTAAGTTTTTTTTAGTTAAACATTTGTTATTGATGAAGATCTCTTTAGTTCTATTTAATCGTTGTTGGTTACGCAAAAACAAATAAAATTTATAGGCGCCAGCCTCAATGTCTCCAGCCCATATACATCAGTATGCAGCTTCAATTAGTCCTGGTCAACTATCAGAATCTCTTCCTTCTAGTCAGGTGATTGTTTTTGTGCTTTCATTGATGTTCTTGTAAACGCTTTTTGCTGTTTCTTTTGCATGAGGTCAATGTAATTTAACGTTTTTTTTTTAATTTTAATTTTTACTTTTTCTTATTATTTTTATCATCTGAAGAAGTTCATTGAAATTGTCACTAACAGGAATCTGGATCTATATATTTACCTGTCAATTTACCTGTATGGATTTTTTTCCGAAATCAATTTTGGTATTTAATCGGAATTTACATGCATGACCTTAAATAACCTTAGGAAATCTCTTAAGAATCATAAATATTTTGGAATAGTCTTACAAATATGGAAAGATCGCTATGGTTTTTTTCATGTGATCATTTCGTCAAGAAACAAAAATCGTCAAATCGTTAAATACCATTAACGACAGTTTGGTAAATGACCACCATGTATATGGGCATGAGCACCGCATTGATAGATCAGTTGTAATAACTATTACGAATGACTATCGATTTCGATATCGACAACAATTTCTGACGAGTTTTTTCACTTAAAGGAAAATTTCATTTGGTGTGGTTCGGATTCCACCTTAAAAACTGTACCATTCTGAGCCATGCGCAATAGAATATTTAGATAAATTATAAATTAATTAATTTAATTAAATTAGGTGAAGTGCTATGCCTAAATACAAAAGAAAATAAGAACTCTCTTTCTCTCTGTCTCTCTCTCGCAGTCAGTGACATTTTTCCCGAAGAATACGACTCTGCACTATTAAGGGTTAAGAGAAAAAACTCACATTTTTACCCAACCAAAATTATTGTACATACCACCACATACGATTTTCATAAGATTTTCAATCTATCCAGCCCCAAATTAAATGTTCCCTTCAAATATAGCATGTTCACAAATTTACACTCTAATTTTGCTTAATATTATTCCAGTAGAACCTCGTTAATCCGAACTAATTAGGGCTCTAGGTCCGGATTAATTAATGAAAGTCCGGAATTATACAAATTATGTAAAAAATGAGTAAAAAAATTGTTAAAACAACTGAGTCACTTTGCAATCACAATAAATAAATAAAAATAACCGAAGTCTGAATTATTGGGGTTCGAATTAATGAGGTTCTACTGTATATGTTTTACATCCACCATTTTCTTTTTTGACAAACAGCTATTTATAATTAAACACAACTACACTAACACACATTTCAATGTAATACGCAGTAATAATAAGGCTTTGCATAAAAAACAAAAAAAAAATTTCATTACTTCATTTCAATTCAATTCAATTCAACAAACCAAAAAAAAAACCAAAAAAAACTATTTCTCATCAACAGCTTAATCTTCCTGCACTCTCAGCCGATGTGTCTCGTGACGAAATTCATGGGATGTCTTTATGTGATTCTAGTTCTGGCGGTGCGGCGTCACCATTAACAGCTCGATCAATACGTTTAGAACGTGTTGCTCAGGCATTAGCTCACAGTCAGGAGGAACTGAGACGGTAAGTGTAATCCATAATTTGTCATACTATATTGTAACAGACAAGACCGAATATATATCTATATATACATATATATATATATATATATATATATATATATTTATTGCATTTGGCTCAAATTTAATTTTTAATATAAATAAACGCTGCCAGACGCTCAATGGGATTGCCGCCTAGTCAAGGACACAACAACTTAAGGTTATACCACACAACAAACTATCAACACAATCATAGGTTAGACACAAAACACTATCAACAACAACACCAATATCACTCAAATTTCGATTATAATACATTTAATGATCACGATCGATATGATTGCGATAAATTTCGACTAGATCGACCGACTAGTTTGTTTAACGAACGCAATCGCCGGTGTCGTAGTCAACCGATGTTAAATGTGGCGCGTACTCTTCGACATACATTTCCCAGGCATAGTTTTCCCATTATATCGAATATGCCACTAATTAATGATAGCTCATCGATTTTAATGGTCAATCATTCACCATTTGGTCTGAGAGATTTGCGATTTGGCATTCTGCATCATTGTCCGCAGTCAATGTCGTATTTTTGATAGTTTCTCTTGGGGGGGGGGCGGAAGTGGTTCGTAAGAAGAAGCTGAGAACAATTTCAGAATATTCTAACTACTCGTAACCTGACTTATAAGCATTTCCTGTTGGAATCTATGTTTGTGCCAATGTAATCCACTAATCCACTCCATTGTTGTGGACGTTGTTAACTCATTGAACGATGGAATTACCTATACCGAAGTTTCCGTTGATCTAATCTACTTGATCGGGGTGATTGACGTTTTATGCAGAAGTTCAGAATGTAACGGTGCCTTGCATACACCCTACAATGTTCAACGATCTCAAAAATCATGCTAAAAATGACGCCTAATCGTTCATGAGAGTGAGAGTTTAATAATGTTACTCTCTTTTATTGAAATGTAGATAGATGTAATTAAGTAATTATCTACTGAGGTCACCCTGTCATTCAGCACTTTTGCTTTGCTTTCTCAATTCTATATCCACTCACTGTCAAACCATCGTCGTCTGCATGTTGTCGACGATGGTATGGTTATGGGAAAAAGAGAAAAAACAAAATTTTGATAGAACGGAAAGAGATCGATGTGTGGTATTTACCATGAACGATGCAGTGTGTAGGAACCATAACTAATGGTCCGTTGCGTGGAAGGTTGAATGACTTATGACAGGTGACGGATAACTTATGATGGTATTCTGACTTATGCCGGATTACTTATAACGGATATGATATGCGACGGACGACGGGTGACAGACGTCAGTTGACAGAGGTCAGAAGAAATACCACCACACAAATAGCCCACACAGTAAGCTACATTGGTGAATGGTGGCATTATTAAACGTACCTTATGTATTCCCATACTAAATTGGATTCCAGAAGTGATGTGTCAAATGTCAAATGTAAGGTTCCAACTTTCTGTGAAGAAACAGAAGAAACCCCAATATACCTCCTTACAGAATGATGAGGACTCATCCACAAAAAGAGAGATTAACTGGGAACTACTGCCTGACCGAGAGTGACCTTCCGTCTCTAAATCCACTTAAGATTCTAAAATTCCTTAAGGAAACGACTCGAGGAGGTACTCTAAATAATCGGCTCCATGAAGATAGAAGTAAGAAAGGTGGACACAATAAATCTAAATAAAGGCCAAGTACATCGATCATCCTTAATAAATCTACAATCTACATGGTTCCAACTTCCATATCTAAATAATCGAGTTTACACACCACGGTAACCCTCGAAATTCCCTAATTTTAATATTTAAAAGCCACTTTTGTTAATCAATTTTCACTTTCAACTGTTTTGTATGGAAGCTAAAAAAAGAAAACGTTCTGTATCGCACGATCACACCATAACACAGAGAGCTATCTTGCGACTAAAGACTGAACTAAGCGATCGCGGCCAATTTTAAATACCACTCTGAATTACAGCCCATATGGAGGTGGTCTGGGGAGTTCTAGGGTTAATCGATTTCTTATGGATCATATGGGCCTGGGGTAATTTCGAGCCGGTGTTTTTAAATTTATTTATTTGTTTTTTGTTTTTTTTTTATATAAAAAAGGTGCGTCACCTATAGAAAGAAATATAGTGGGCCGGTCATAACTCAATTTGTTCGTTTCTTTTTTTTTGGAGGGGGTGGGTGTATTTTTACATTAAAATATTTTTTGACAATATGCAAAATGATACATTAATGACAATTTATTTATTGTTACATGAACATAAAACTCGTTACCATATAAATATTCATCGAACATACTTAAGTACCATTTATACACTTTTATATAAACAATAAGAATTCATAATTACACATCGCATGAACAAAATGTGTTCTTTTCTTCTTTATTTTTCTTTTTTATTATAGAAAAAAATGAAAATATTTTACTTTTATAGTTTTTTTTTTTTAAATAAAAATCTGTTGAAAAAAATAAAACGAAAATTTTGTTAATTCAAATTAAAGTTGCAGCATGTGGTTTTATTTTCATTGATTTTATTGACCAATTGACAAATTTTGTAGTTAAAATTATAATAAAACTTATTTGCAAAAAGGCTTTTCTAGTAGAAAGCTTTCATTTCCTCTTGTATCTCGAGTATCTTAAGTTAAGAAAAAATAATTTTCTTTTACATTTATGTATTTAGAAGTTTTTTCTTTATTTTTTTTCCATAAAATACTTATTCATTAGTTTTGCCTGGCTAATTATATATGCAATTTCCTAAACCTACCCCATTTTCTCAAATATCCCATATAGAGTTGGCAGTTCAAATTTCGGTCCATCACCGTTAAGTTCGAGACATGGTAGCCAAGAGTCACTGCGCCACTATAGCACAATGGGTTCGATGAGTATGTTGCAGACGCCAACGTCCAGTAGCCGTGATGCAGCATCCGCAGCCCAAAAGAAGAAAGGACTTAAATCGAGTTTAGGACGATTTTTCAGTAAAAAAGAAAAAGTATTGTCGAGTTTTTTGTTTTTTTTTGTTGAATAAATGTTCGGTTCCCGGTAACAAGTTTCGATTTCAGGTGAAAGGAGTGAAAGATTCAATGCCAGATGGTTCGGCCAGTATGATGTCAATGAGTGGACTATCGGTGGCAATGAGTGACATTGACTCAAATTATGATACGGTTAGCATATCGGGCGGACGAACCAGTAAAATGTCAACGGTCGACTATGGCCGACAAAAGAAGAAAGAGCATGATTATCGTCATGATTTATTGAGCGAAGCAATGAAAGCCGGTACACCGTTTGCACTGTGGAATGGTCCGACAATTGTTGCGTGGCTTGAACTTTGGGTGGGTATGCCCGCTTGGTATGTGGCCGCTTGTCGGGCAAATGTCAAATCGGGCGCCATTATGAGTGCGCTCAGTGATACAGAGATTCAACGAGAAATCGGTATAAGCAATCCATTGCATAGGTTAAAATTACGCCTTGCCATACAGGAAATGGTTTCACTTACCTCGCCGTCAGCGCCACAAACTACACGCACAACACTTGCCTTTGGTAAGTTATTCATGCATATCGATCCATTTTGACTGGTGGATGTCACTCATTATTAACCTTCTGTCACTTTGTACCGGCGCTTCACAAACTATTCAAAATTTAATTTAAATCAAAAGTATCTTCGAGTATTACTGAAGGGTTCAGCCGATGCATTTTTCAACCACTTGCACATGTTTAACTTTCGCGCAATACTACAAAACTCATGTATAAACGAACGCGCGTGTTTTGTGCTCTAATATAAATAAATTTGCAACATTAAGCTACACAGAGAAACGAGCAATTGCACTCTACCTAGATACAGTTTGGTTATCAACTGTTGAGGTTTTTGTTTAAAAAAACGATTGCAAACCACTCAATGGGGGGTTATTTTACCTCACAACTACCCCCCATTCATTCCTTTTTTGCGCCTGCCATATTTTGAGAAATTGTTAAACTCCTATTTGAAATTTGAACGATCTGTAAATATCCCAGAACAAAACCTCTGTTGTAGAATTTTTTATTTTTTATTTAATCTTTCCTGTTCTCCAACTCGTTCCAGTTATTTTAATCCTTGTTATATTAGTTATATCCAACGAGACTACAGGCGATTAAAAATTAGTATCCAAAAAATGGTTAAGAAACATCACCACAGTCTCCCTGCCACATTCAAAAATCGCCAAAATCATCAAATTCCTAAAATCCACAAAAACAATTCCCGAGTGATCATTACCACACTTCATTGCAAAAATTCCCACCCAATATTAAAAACATGTTTCACAACACAGTTCACGTGACACAAGACTATTCTGCGAAACAGAAATATTAAAATCCCGTCTAGACACTGGACATAACCAACAGAGTACAAAACCTGAAAAATCTCGCTTTTCCATAATGTACAACAACAAAAATAGGTCATTGATCGACGGTAACATCAAACAGAAAAGCCGCTGAAAACAAAACAGTTATTTTGTTCACCTTATATAAACAGCCCGTGAAGCGTTCAGTAATTGATCAGTCAGATTTTGATCAGTCGTGGAAATGAAATAATCGTTGAGTCGTTCTGTGGGTGACTCATAAAGAAATGGGCGGCAAATTCACTAAGTGAAATTAAATATAAAAGTGATAAATTAAAGCGCAGAGTTTTTAATAGAAAATATCACATCCCCTACATTTTATCACCCTTGTCACCCTTGTCACTATCACTAAACTTGACACGATTTTTCTTCCGAACACATATAGGTGACATGAACCATGAATGGATCGGAAACTATTGGCTGCCCAGTTTAGGTTTACCACAGTATAGAACAACATTTATGGAATGTTTAGTAGATGCCCGAATGTTAGATCATTTAACCAAAAAAGATTTACGGGGTCAACTGAAAATGGTTGACAGTTTTCATCGGACTAGTCTTCAATATGGTATATCATGCCTAAAACGGCTAAACTATGATCGAACATCACTGGAGGAACGGCGAAAATCATCGGAAAACTCAATTTCGGACGTTTTAGTATGGAGCAATGATCGAATTATTCGATGGATATCAAGCATTGGTTGTAAAGTAGGTTTTTTTTTTTTTTTTTTTTATTCGATTACAATTCGCAGTTGGATATTAATGATGATAAAAATGTTACCAGGAATATGGAAATAATTTACTAGAATCTGGTGTTCATGGAGCCTTAATTGCATTAGATGAAAGTTTCGATTCGAATGCTATGGCCTTGGCATTACAAATTCCTACACAAAATACACAAGTAAATTTGATTATTTTTTTTTTTTTTTTGGTTAAAACAAAAATTTTGATTGAATTTGTAAATTTTCAGGCCCGCCAAAATCTTGAAATAGAATTTACCAATTTACTTCAAATGGCAACCGAGCGTCGACCCGAAAATGAACATCTTAATAAATCCTGATCAAACGCCAGCCTCAGCACCCTTAGTGATGAGTAATGAGTTAGTATTGTTTTTATTTTAATTATTATTTTTTTTTTTTTAATTATTTTTTACGTATGTATCTCCTTAAAATCATAGCTAATGTCTTAGTCAGGGTGTGTATGAATTGCACATAATCGTTTTTAGAACATAATTTATTATTTTAATTGTTTTTTTTTTTTAATTAATTAATGACAAATAATAACTTTAAATAAAAAGAAAAATTTCGATTTTATATCGAAATTATGACTAAATATGCCGGCAATATTATAAAAATATTAAAACGTAAACAAAAACAAACAACAACAAAAAAAAAAAAAAATGGCGAGTAACTTACTTGAGCATACAGGTATATTACTAAGATTTTTGATTTTTCTTTTTAGAACAATGGGAAGAAGAAAAAAAATGTTCAACATAAGAAAATCCCCTAATCTAATGTAAAATGTTAATTTTTGACGTCGTTTTTATTATAAATGTGAAATCCAAAAAATTTTTATTAACTAAAGTATAAAAATCCGATTTGTTCCTCTCTGTTACAAATCCAAGAGTTGTTGACAAATATTTTCTATCGTTTATCGACTTTTTACCACCCCTATCTCCAATTTACCGTCGGTAGTTGACTCTAATAATTGAAGGGGGAAAAAAGTACATTGCCAGTGTAAATGAGGGTCTGATCCAAAGAATCAAAAAATCAGAGGACACAAAAGGTACGATTCAGTTGACAAGTGTGGTGCAGAGACAGGACAAAATTTTTATAAGGGGGGGATTATATGCATAAATAGCCTTTAATAATTAATACAAAATGAAATTATGATGATGATGATAATGAAGTTACAAACATATGGTTATAAATAAAATTAAAAATTTTAGAGCCTAAAAAATGTGTCAGTACCCTAATAAATAGTCAATCCATGCCGTGTCTAGATCTCCTTCGTTTGGAAACCTACACATTTATAAATTATTGTAACAATTCATCGCAACAGTTTAAAATTAGATCGATAATCGAAAAATAACAACAACAAAAAACGAAGAAAAAAACATGGGCACATGAACACAAAGTATTTAATGAGACGCCTTTGCTTTTAATTCGAATTTGTTGATAAATCGTCGTTTTGCGTCTTGCAGCAATTTTTGTTTAAATGAAAATGGCAAATTCTTCATCACTCCCTCTCCATACTGCTGCACTCGACATTGTGTGCGTATTTTATTTCATTGTAAATATGCGGTATACGCTCTCCTTGAATATATTTTATACTCAAAGGTCTAATCATTACTGGTCGGTAAACCAACAAAATAAAGGAGTGAGTTTGAAATAATTGGAAATATAACCTTAAAAATGTGTGTTATTGTTGTGACACAGAATTGTGTCCCATAGAATTTCTACCGGCATTCGACAGGGAATTCGTTTACATGGAATTCCTTTGTATTCTACGAAATACATTTGGAATTCTACGGAATTTCTCTAAATTTTCAGAATTCCTTAAAATTCTAGAGAAATTTCACAGAGGTTCCATGGGAATGCCACTTAAATGTCCCAGTAATTCCGCGACTAATTATCCCCATGGCTGTTCATCTTAAGTAGCACAACAACCACAACTACCACTTTCTTTCTCGGTGTCTGCACAACGATTATACGAATGTTAAGTAAAAACCCATAAAAATAACATAAAATTGATTGCAGCGCCATAACGGTAGTCCGTGGAACTTTTTGGTCTATCATTTTCGTTATATTCATTTTTTCTACATTCTGCGACTATCTTTCGAGTAAATAAATGATTTATATCAAAATTAGGTCCAATTAAGGTCAAAACTTAATTTGCAAGACCTACAAAAACAACACCAAAACCAAGACCAAGACTCTTCTACAAAAACAAGACCAAGATTGCTGTGGTTTTGGTCTTCCATTCCATTCTTAATGATATGAAATTGTGAGTGTTGTAAATTAAAAAAAATTTTTACATCTAAATACGAGACTTAAAAATAAATACCGAACATTTGTACGTCCCATATTTCTTAAAAAAAAAATTTCGCTGAAATACAAAACTGTTCCCGGAAATACAGGACGCATCACCGTACGCATACGCATAACTCACCGTACGCATACGCATAACTCACTTCGGGTAGAAACACTATGGACACAGTCCAAGAGTAGCAACGAAATTCCTGCCCCCTAGAACTGGTCTAGATCATGAACTAATTTTTTTAATTTTTTTTTTTTGACGAAATACATATTGTATCATTGACACAAACAAACACACCTCCACCCCTCCCCTTAAAAAGTCAATAAAGGATAGAAATTAATAAAAAAAAAATTGTATTGAAATTGCTTGCTTTCTAACATTTAAAAGAAGAAAAAAAAATTAATAATAAAACAGCCGTTTGCTCAATGAAGTCTATGTTACACGGGGGAGACTTTTAATTTTCTAAAAGGAACTCCTACTAATAATAGAAACAAAAAAAAAATTGTAAAAAATCGGTTTGCTTTCTCCTTCATTTTCCAATTAAAAAAAAAAAAAACAAACAAAAAACAAAAAAACCCTATTCGTTCCGAAGAAAAGAAGTATTCTTTACATTTCTATCATGGATACTCCTCTGTTTCGAATTTCTACAATTTATTGTTAGCTTATTGCTTTAGCACATATCAAAATGCTTAATTCTAAAAATGCATCGCATACAGAAAGAAAAAAAACGTTATTTTTACAGTGTGATTGTTAAAAATGTCGATTCATTTGTTACATATTTAAATATTGTACGTGAAAGCTTTAAAAAAATTAAAAAAAAAAAAGAAAAAAGAAAAAAGAAATTTATTATTAAAATTATATTATGGCAAGGCAAACAAACAAATAAGTAAAAGAAACAAAACAAAAGGAAAGGAAATTTTTTACAGAAAATGATCAGTATTAGAAGCAAAAAAATTGAAATGAATGGATAACAGTGATACCACACTGCACACACACACACTCACACACACATAGCACATTTGGTGTAGATTTGTAAATAAAAATGATATTTGGGAGAGAATAAGTGGCATAGGTGGGAGTAATAATTACGGTTGTAGAGTATGGAGGGAGTATTTTTTTGTTAGTGGCTAAAAAAAAATGTTTAGTGGGACATTTTTTCAGTCATTTTTCCTATTTCTTAAATATCAATGCTAATTATAAACTGACATGCCAACTAACCCATGCAAAACCAATTAAGAGAGATGCAAATTCTTCTTCAATGGCAATAACACTACTGCTTCCATCGAGAGATCTCATATAATTACATTGGTTCTGCAACGAAACAGAACCTATCGTGGTTCCAATTTTTTTTCCCGATACTAATTCAGATATTCGATTATCGATGCATGTCGTAATTTCAGTCTTTAAATTATCTCATTCCAATTGGTCATTCGGGTAGTCCGGTAACGGTTAATTGGACAACATATATTTGACCTGTCACAAAGTTGACACAATTTTTGGATCATCCTGCCACCTGAAACTTTTAATGTTCTTACACGATAGATAGACAGGAATTTTAGTATTTTTGGTCGAAATAGTTTTTGAAAATCCTAGTAGCTTCCATTTTCAGCACAGTTCATTTCATTATTGGCATTCTTCGTATTGTCGATTTGTCCGCCTGTCGATACTTGAAAATTGTTCACAACTTTATAGACCTTTCTCCGCTATCGTAGTGACGTCAATTCAGTCAATTCAGAGGAAAATCTTAAGCACTATTTTAACTGTTCAGTAAAACATAAAATGTGCCAATCTAAAACTCGAAAAGATTAAAATCAAGTATTTATGCATCCATTTTCTCTTTGTGTCCCTCTTTCTCTCTCTCTCCTTCTCTCTTCTACATATTTTTGTTTATTTAAAATCTGAAATTTTTAGTAGTCTTTAATTGTAGACTAGACAGACGAACAAATCTTTCAAGCATATCTACTCACTAATAGGGTGAAGAAATATCCACGTACAAGTAATTATACAAATGGGGCAAAAGGAAATGGCGGCCTTTAGGGTAAGTGCACGATCAAATTTGACCGTTTGTCTACGCTATTTGAGTACGATTTTACGTTACACCCTCCCTTCTTTTTGACAGACGGGATGGGAATGCTCCATAAACCATAAATGGCATTGATACCATTTGTTATGACATTTAACCATGTGGTGGTGCAGAAGCCATTTTTTCATCCATTTTCGTCTATGTTTCTTATAATATCGCCAATTCACCATAAATTAATCTAATTTTCCCTTTATTTATTTTTTTTCGTATAAAATTCTTGTGTGTCAACTCTGGCCAAAAAAATTAATTTGACAGTCATATGTCATATTTAAAGAAAATTTGATCGCGTGTAGGGGTAAGGGGTGGGGTAGGTAGTTGTAATGATCAATTAAAAACACCAATTAAATATTTATCGTGTCTTTCTTTCTTGTGTTACTATTACTCTCTGTGTGTAGGTAACAAAACACTTAAACTTAAGTCAAAACTCTCAAAAACCACTTTACTAACCTCCTACGAGCCATTTACTATAATTCTAATTCAAATGTCGAAACAGATTTGGGTTTTTTTTTTTAATTTTAAAACAAAATTTAACCAAATTGGTTTTTTAAAAACAAAAATTATAATTTTAGCCACCCCTTAACCAATCTACAAAGGGGTGGGGTTATTGAATGAAATAAAAAAAAAACAAAAAAAATAAAAATTCATTGTTTTTAAGGGCGTATTAATCTAGAGTAATTAAACTATAATAATATATTAAAAAAAAAAAGAAAAGAGGTATATTAATAAATGTTGTATAAGAGAGAAAGAGAAGAAAAAAAAAATAAACTACCAAAATACGCTTTTAATTTAGTCACCTTGCAAATATTTAGAAAGAAAGAAAAGAAACAATTTTATAGTGTTCGTCGCTATACACCATGTTGTTTCAGTACCATGATAAATAATTATTATTAATTTTTATATAAATAAAAAACAAAAAACAAACAAAAAAAAAAGGATTGAAATTCATATAAAAAAAAAATTGTTTAAATGTTTCGTATATAGGAAATAAATTATATATATATATATACATATATACATATATATATGTGTATATACATTATGATAGCTAGTGAAACATAATTATGATTAAGACAAAAACACATTGTGTACATAAATTCATTATTGTTTTGTTAATGTTTTCCATGGATTAAAAAAAAAAAAAAAATTGAGGAATTGTTATAAAAAGGGGAATTTATCATGAAATTATTTTTCATACCTACATATACATAAGTCTACCTATACATATATGAGTGTGTGATTGATTTTTTTTTTTTTTTTTTTTATAGTGTAGTATCATGGGCGCCGTTCGAAAATTATTTAAAAAATGTAACGAAGATTTGTTTTCGGTAAAAAAAAAAAAAAAAAAAAATTATTTTTCGGAAGGAAATAATGGAAAAATTTAGAGAGGATTGAACATCATCCCGTTTTTTTTTGACGATTTTCTAAAAAAGTGACACAATTTTATATAATTTTTGAATTTCCAACTGTTTTTGCGTAATAAAATTTTTCAAAAAAAAATAATCCCTGTAGTTTACACTTTCAGAGGGGAGGGAATATCATCCCGTTTTTTTTTTTACGATTTTCTAAAAAGTGACACAATTTTATATTATTTCGAATTTACAATAATGTTTGCGAGATAAAATTTTTCAAAAAAAATAACCCCTTTAGTTTATCCTTGTAGAGGGGAGGGAACATCATCCCGTTTTTTTTTTGACGATTTTCTAAAAAAGTAACAAAATCTTAAACGTTATAATTTTATATTTGGAATTTCAAACATTTTTGAGAAATAAAATTTTTCAAAAAAAACCCCCCTTTAGTTTACTCTTTTTGAGGAGAGGGAATATCATTCCGTTTTTTTGACGATTTTCTAAAAAAGTCACACAATTTTATATAATATTTGAATTTCTAACCATTTTTGCGAAATAAAGTTTTTCAAAAAAATTAACCCTTTCAGGTCCCACAGATTTTGAACATGCAAGGGTTAACGAAACATATTTTAACCGTTACTCACCACTCATTCAATTGATATGTGTGAAATGGTTGTGTTCAATTTAAATATTTTTTTGGAAAATATTAACCCTTTATGGTGTCCATACGATGTCCTTAAAGGTTTAACTCCTGAAAATACGATGTTACACTTGAAATGTAAAAAATATCCTCCTGAATAAAAGGCTTGGTTTAAGTTTTAATGTTCTTTTTTTCGTTAACCCTTTTATGTTCAAAGTTTGTGGACCTTAAAGGGTTAACTTATTCAAGAAAAATGATTTGGCCAAAAGAATTTGCTGGAAATTCCTAATTATACAAATGCCAAAAAAAAAATGTCTCAATTTTGAAACAATCGCAAAGAAAAACGATAAAGATCTTTGCTAAATAACACACCACCACCCCCCTTCCAAATTTTTCGAAAAAATTATTATAATTTAAATTCTAAATAAATCTACGTTAGATGGATCAATAATTCTCAGGCGGGCGCCTATGTGTCGTAATTATGTCATGATTATTTGTGAAATACAGTAACACGCATTGGTGTCGTGTCGTGTCGCTTTTCATGCACGACAACAGCTGATCGGATTATAAAGTCCATTAATAAGTTGCATTTTTTGAATGAATTTTTTAAAAAACGTCCCTCGAAAGTCATATCATATTTATGTTCAATGTACCTTACTTTCCCCTATAGTCTCTATTTTCCTTTCTGGTGTATATATAGTCCAACAAATTTTACTTTCCCCATTTATCTTTACCCCGTGTCCCCATCCAATATTGCCTCTTGTCGTCGCAAAATACGCGTTAAAACGAAATCTTAACAATCAAAATTCTTTTGTTCGCTAATTTATGATTTATAAGAACTGGAAACCTATCTGACAGATTTCCACATCACATCTTCTTCAAGGCCTCTTTTATATAATTTAATTCTGAAGTTTTCTTGTCAGCACATCCTAAATATATTCAATTCGATCCAAATCTGGTGACTGGAGAGGTACATTAAGTATTATTGGTCCCATATACAAGAGCCAAATCCTTGATATATAAAAGAAAGAGTAAAATTTCCATTTACGATTCCTTAAAACTGAATATCAGTTTCTGTCTGAAATCAGAGACAATCGACGCCAAAGCCACTATAAACCTATTGAAATGTGTTCTGAACCTCCGCCTCATGCGCCAAATTGCTGGTCCTGGTCGTAAAGAGGACAAAGAGGCGTTAATATTTATGATGAAAGAAATAACGAAATTAGGACTTCCAAGAATTATGAGAATTGATTTTTGATCGCCCGCAATTCTGGCTTAAATGGAAAATGGCGACTGAGTAAAAACATCCAATCCAATATGATTTTGAGAAATTTTGACTAAATTGAGTAAAGAATGGAGGTCTCTATTCTCGGGGAAGAAAAAAAGACCAATTAGCTGATCTAGAATCAAAATGTTTCTGGACTTCCCAACAAAAAAAAACTCCGATAAATGGAGTAAAGAATAAAGGTCTCTGTTTTCGAAAAAAAAAAACAAAATGGGTGATCTGTTCTGGAACCTCCGCAGAAAAAAACCTCATAAATTGAGTAAAGAATGGTGGTCTCTATTTTCAAGGAAGAAAAAAACTAAATGGTTGATCTAGAATAAAAAAATGCTCCTTAATCTTCCCAAAAAAAAGCCCATAAATTGAGTAATAAATGGAGGCCTCTCTCTGTTCTCAGTGGACAAAAAACCAAATGGCTGATCTAGAATCAAAAAATGCTCCTGAACCTCCCCAGAAAAAAAGCCCTCGATCAATTGAGTAAAGAATGGAGGTCTCTGTTCTCGGGAAAGAAAAAAAAAACAAAATGGCTGATCTAAAATCAAACTGCTTCTGGATCTTCCCAAAAAAAAAACCAATAAATTGAGTAATAAATGGAAGCCTCTCACTGTTCTCAGGAGAAAGAAAAAAACAAAATGGCTGATCCGATAAATTGCTTAAAGATTTGAGGTTTCTGTTTATGGTGAAGAAAAAAAGAACAAAATCGCTGATCTAGAATCAAAATCTTCCAGAACCTACCCAGAAAAAAAGCCGCCGATAAATTGAGTAAAGAATGGCTGATCCTAATATCAATCGGGTAAACTCATATTAATTGGATTTAAAAAAAAAAAAAAAAAAAAAAAAAAAACTTCAAATACATACACATCTCTTGAACATAAATTTCCCTCCTCCCCTCCCAATAACAAAAAAAAACCCAATAAGTATAACAATAAAATTAAAAAAAAAAAAACAAAAAACTGTCTATTTTAAAAGAATAACAAAATAAAAACTGTCACAGCTCATTGTTGTATGTTGCTTTTGCATTTTACAGTAGTAAAAAACAAAAATATTTAAAAAAGGAAAAGAAAAAAAATAGACAAAAAATTGCATAAAATATATTTCAAAAATATCCCATCTCATTAAGGTGCATAAATAATAATAATTAAAACAAAAAAACAAAAAAAATATATATAAAAAAAAAATCCCATGATAACAAAAATAGTTTAAAGTCTGTCTAGTCAGGTTCATAGTTTTTTTTAAATTTTTTTTTTTTTATATATAAAAACATTGAAACTAATTTATATATAGTATTATACATACATACATACATACATACATATATATATATATATAGATATAATTACAATACAACCACAGAAATAACAAATTATATATAGAAAGAACTTTTTTTGTTTTTGTATTTAAATTAAATAAATTAAAAAATTTTTTTTTCTTTTTTGTTTTTGTCAAATGTACAAATACATCATAGTTTTTGACATACATACATACAGTTGCCCAAAATGAAAAAAAAAAAAAACAACATTTTTTATACACAAAAAAAAGAAAAAAAAATGAAAAAAAAATCCCAAAAAAAAAAAACAAAAAAAACATCCATTCGATCAACAAACATTATATCATTATCATTAATTATATATAGTCATATCGTATACAATTTATTAAATTAATTATAGTTGAATTTAATGTAATTTATAAACAAACAACAACAAATAAAAGGACAAACAAAACAAACAATGTATGGTTTGGCAGTATTTGATATGAAAAGTATATATATAAATAATAATATAAACAAACAAAAAAAAAAAAAAAATTATAAAAACTACATATTAAAAATTATTATAAATATATAATACACACATTGCCATTTAATAAGTTGTAAATATTATGTCAGACAAACCTACAATAAACAAAAATTAATATTAACAAATATTTTCCGGTGTTTTCGGCGTTTTTCCTTCAATCAAATACATGTCGATTAATTAATAGGAAGGTTTTACTGTAAAACAAAATTTTAATCATTCGCATGTCTCATTTCGGCACATGCGTATTGTTCATATAATTTGGGTTGGAATGCGTTGCGGTTTTTTTTTTTTTTTAAATTATTAGTGGAATGCATCACAATTGACAATTACCGGCGTATTAGAAAAAAAATTCCATGTTCGTCGCCATTTTACTTAAAAACAACAACAACAACAACAAATTATGTCTTCCAAAAACAATAGAATGGCACTTCAACGGAAAATTGATGGTGAATCCACATGCAAAATTTTCTATTGCGCTTAGCTTCACAGTGTTTTTGTTTCTCAGCACCGCAGACGCAAATTTTCTGCGTACTTCTCTACCGGCTCTGATGCTTCTGAGACTCTGAGAGGATATTCCGACAAAAGTTTTTTTTTCTTTTTGATCGTACAGCCGTTCCACATGCGTGCATATGTTGCTTGTGCCTTTTCCTGATGCATAATCCAGGAAGGGCATTTGCCAATTCAACAAACTAAACAAAATAGGTAGGAAAAAGGATCTTTTGTAATAAGTGAGTAAATCTAAATTTGAAAGTTATTGTTCCAGTATCTTCGCTTCCAACTCTAAGTCAAAACATTTCTGCAGCACTAACAAGACTGATGGAACCTCTGGAAGATCAACAACCGAACTTGGATGCTATAGGTGCCTAGGAATAATAAATATAAATAATTTGTCATTAAAAACTGTGATTAAAGTCAATTTTATTCAATAAATGGGAGAAATTTTTTAAAAATTCGTTTTTTGTTTTGTATGAATAAATTTCAGCTAAAGATCAACAAGAATCATCCACACAGACTATGGAGAGCACATTTTTCAGGTAAAGATCAACAAGATTCGTTAATATCATCGCTAAACTGATATAGAAATCCGTTTTTTGAAAATTCCTTAAATGAAGGAATATCGGAAAACTGATAACGCCATTAGAACGGCCATCCCTCAAAACCCCCACATACCAATTTTCATGAAAATATCTCCATAAATAAGGATTTTCCAAAAATCGATTTCAAAACGGTACATGCAGCGCCA
>JANSTT010003161.1:0-32058 GCA_026745375.1 Platyura marginata
CTAACTTTTACCCCACACATAATATGATGTACGTCAGTGTTAACAAAATCATTACAAATGGACGTACCGTATTTTTAAAATTCCTGCAAATATTCATAAAAGTTGTTGAATTTCACCCATTAACGACTATTGGGTAGAATAATACCCAAAACTAAAGCAATCTTAGACAAATCTAGCTTAAGAGGTATCGCGAATAGACAGGTAGATAAAGGATAGGACTACTAAAAAATAATTGGGGGTCATATAGTATCATGCCTTAAGGGTTAGTTAGTGGGTCAAAGGTCAGAAAGTTTACGAAGTGAGAAAAATTGCACGGAAATGGCTCTGGTAAATTGGGGGGAAGTGAAAAGTCGGAAAACCCTATTGGTGCCTAATAGACTTAGACTCTATGTTTCAAAAATATATTTACCTGGGTGAAAGCATTCACCTGGACTACAGGTATGATTTTATAACATGGGTATTTAAAAACCCACTTCGCTTATTAGAAGGTTCTAAAAATAGTAAAAACGCAAGATTTTATATCTTAAAAAAATTTTATTTATTATTTTTTTTTATTTTATTTGAAAAACATGGAGGAATACATGTCAACTGATTATTGAGCTTAAAAAATTATAATAAAAAAAAATTAATACCATGTCAATATAAAATAACCCTGTGTCTGTGCAAAGTTTCATCAAAATCGGACGAAGAAACAGATAGGATAATCAGAAATAGATTCAAATCTTAAGGAATTTTAAGGAATAGTAAAATTGTTATACCTACTTTTAAATATTAATTAATAAAAATGACACAAAACTATTGTTCCGCTGACCAACTATTAAGTAACACTTCTATACCAATATAAATGTATGCTATGCCAAACCATATGAATGCGTTCCAGAGTTTCTCCTGGTGTATAACACATCCAATCTATTGGTGTACGTAACGTACATATTACATTGTACAGACCTTTATGTAATATATGTATATATAAATACTGTATGTTACCGTAGTTATTAGGTTTATCGATTTGAAAATTTTAATTAAGGGAAAAGAGTTTAATCGAAGTATTAGAAAACTGTTTTG
Source organism: Platyura marginata (assembly GCA_026745375.1). Taxonomy (NCBI): domain Eukaryota; kingdom Metazoa; phylum Arthropoda; class Insecta; order Diptera; family Keroplatidae; genus Platyura; species Platyura marginata. The sequence continues at coordinate 1,066 of JANSTT010003161.1, forward strand.
TAATTATCAACATGTCAGCTGTGAAAAAGAGAAAAGCTGTTTAATTACATATTTCGCATTGCCTATGGTAACCGAAAAAAAGTACACATTTTAATTTAATGTAAGATTCATCCCCTATAAATAAAACGTATATGTAACATGGAGCTGTGTATGTATGTATATGTGTACCGTGTACGAAGCAGTTAATATTTGCTTTGTTGTATATTATGTAAATAAAATGCCATTCATAGAATTACTTAATTCGCTTTCTTTTCAAGTACATACTCGCATAAGTAAGTGCGATGTCAATTTAAGTCCTTTTTGCTCCTTTGATTATTTTTCTACTATATAATGTGTGTCTGTTAATTAAGAATTCAGATACAATTTCACAAGAATCTTCAAAGAAATTTAAATACATTCAGTAGATATGTAGATATATGATAGAAAGGAATATGATTATCGTCTTGTTTTTCAATTTAAAGCTTAAATTCTTTTTCTAAAGCTTTACCATTTTCCAAATTTCTAAATCTATTATCCATCTATTTATACCATAAATATGAATAAGCCATTCGGGCAAATATTTAAAGACCTTGATTTCTAATAGTAATTTCCTTATATGACGACGGTGCAGCATCAATTTGTAATAATTATGGCCTTTTCCGGTACGCGGGAAAATCTACCAGTAATTATTTCTAAACAAATTGTAAATTTTTCATTGTCCACTACTATACTGCTATTAAAGCTCTCCCCTCGAAACGAACTGTTCATATATACAATCCATAAATACACTTTAAATTCAGTTCCAATTTACACATTCACCAGACGCATGCAAACTCCCAAAACAACATAATTTTTCGACAATAACAAGCTGAAGTGGTACACCAAAACAGCCGTACAAAAGCTCATCATAACCCATTCCTGTTCACTCAAAAGCGTTCAACCCATTCGCAACCCTCACCCCACCCCCCAAAAAATAACTCCACACAAAAACCATTTATGCAGTTTTTCGTCTGTTGCATATATGCAGTGCGGCTATAAATGACTTTATGGTTATTTTTTCTCTAAAATTTGGTTCATTTGTCGGCGTTGGTGAAACAAATTTGATTTTTATTTTATTCGGGGGTTTTTTTTTTTTGTTTTTTGTTGAACCACACAAAAACCTAACCGATATAACCGCAAATTCAAAAACTGGCAGAATTCAATAATTTTTTTCGTTTCTTTTTTTTAACTCTTACTGTAAATATATGCAATTTTGGAAAATGTACTTTAACGCTTGTATGCAACTAATTTCAATTCGATTACAATTATTCTGCATTCGTGATTTTCACTTTTGTTGTGTATCCCTATTTTCCCTACTTGCATAGTGCCAGCGCGCAATTTCCCTATTATCTGCATATACGACCTCTCTATGCCCGATCTATACAAAATGAACTTATCTGTTTACCCATACTGTTTTGCATTCATTTTCCATATAGAAAACATACACATTTTGTTGCATCATTTCCATTATATACATAAATAGTCATCATCATCATCATCATCATCATCATCATTATTGGTCATCAACATCATCATGAACGCAATCATTATCAGCACTATTTGACCGAATCAAAATGAATTTGTATTCAATTGAACTGGTTAAAGAGTAAATGCCACTGTGCAGAACATTAACCTATTGCTTTAACAGACAATTTCAATGGAAAATGGAAAAACAGGAAAATATTGCCTTTTCCGTTTTCCTGAATGATATGAATTGAAATATGTATGTATGTATATGTATGTAACTGTGTATCTGGATACGATGAATACGTCAGGATAATGAGTTTGTTAGATAAATATACGGTTTTTGATTGAACATTTATTTTAATTAAAGATGGTCTACTTGGCGAATATCGATCTGTCATAAATTCATCGTTATGCACATAAAAAGTTTAATACTCAGACAGATTTGCTATACAAAAATTCATTAGATTGTGGAGATGCGCTTCCATTTTGTATATAATCTTTCTACTTTATCGATCCCCACTAAACCGACACACGATTGCATTTATTAGAACTCCCCTTTCCGTTAATCCCTGATTTAGACGAAAGGTGATCTCTGAGAGAGCCAAGCGAATACATTATAATCGATCCTCAAAACACTGACAGCCAAAAAGAGTGATTATCAGAATGGATGAGTATAGGACAATACTGGTAACCCAAAAAACGGTGAGGAAACTACATAAACAACATAAAAAAGATTAGTGTTCGTATAACCGGCCAAATAAGAAGAACCTTAGGAGGGATCACAGTTTTTTTTTTGTATTTTTTGATCAGAATTAGTTTTAAAAAGGTGAGCGATCCGCATTCCATACCTCGATATATGTTTTCCTTTTTGTTTAAACGTAAAATTTTTTTGATTTCCTTTATTATAATAAATAATGTTGTTCCGCTCGACTGACTGAAGGAAAAGTCCGGGAAAGTCACAACAATATAAATAAAAAGTATCATAAGATTTATAATTATGATCAAAACCTTATAAATGCTATATCCTCTACAATCTCTTCAGAATTTTCTATAGTGTAAATGATTAGGAAACTATCGCTACTGGATAGAGCTTAAATTTTATTGAAACAAATGAAAACTGTCTGGAAATTTTGTAAATATCCAATTTTATTGAATCCTTAGCACTCAGATCCACCACATTATTCAATGTGGATCTTCACCGACAAATTGTGCCAGAATAAACATTTTTTATAGAAAAATAATTTAACGCTAGAATTACCAAGGCGGTCATTTTGACCTTTTTTAGGTTGAACAATCCCTTAAAACCGTATTCCTTTATTGAAATCTTTGAAATTCAGTGAGTGTTCGTAAAATAATAAATTACGCCAAATGTAGTCACAGTAGGTATATTTTACATAGACAGTCATAATGACCGTTTTGGTAATTATACCTACTCGTATGTAAGTCCACAGTTTGGTAATTCTAGTGTTAAAGCATAATTGAAAGTAATTAAATTTTTTTTTTATAATCTTCGAGACCCGAGATCACATTGAAACATAAATTTAAAAATCATTTCCATATGGCTTGTTTCAGTCATGTTCAAGTGTAATTAAACATCCATTTATAACTTTCCTCAACCAATTAATCTTGTGCTTCTCAATAAGCGTAAAATAAAAGCCCGAAAAAAGCTTTTGTTTTCATTTATTTTTCATAAAAAAAAAAAAAAAAAAAAAAATAACCCGGTAGGACACCAATTTGCCATTTACATCCTACTAAGTGAAAAACACACAAAATGAGAAAATGTATACCTAAATGTGCCACCACTATATGCGGTGTTGTTTTGAATTCAAATTTGGTTCACCATTGTGTGTAAACAGAGTGACAGCCACTCGTTTATCTCCGCACTCAAAAAAAAAAAAAAAAAAAATTATATATAAAATGTAGGGAAAAAAAGTCTATGTGCGCGACTCGGTGAATTCACATATATTTTAAATAGAAAAAAAAAACTTTTCACCCTTAACCCTTTCTGTTTGGAGGTGGGTGAGTGTGGTGCAATCTATGTGCGAGTATATGCAATTTAACTAGTTCAAAAATGTGCATGAGTAAGTGTTTCTGGGCGCGAGGGCATTACGAGACGAACGGTTGCAATATGTGTCTGTTCATACAAATGGGCACTGCGGCTCCCCCAAAAAAAAAAACCGCATCCCGAAAATATATACATATGAATATACATACATAAATACATGCATACATAGAAATACAGTGTAATGTGTGCAAATTTTTTTTTTTTTTTGGGTGGTTGTTATGAATGTAAAAGTAAATGAAAAATCTCTCCATAAATATAGAGCCATCGTTGACTAGTGTGGTGTCGCTGTTGTTGTCGGTCTGTGGGCTTCTGTTAGGCTTGGATTGTGTGATACCTCAAACCAAAATTCAGAGTGCGCGGTTTTGCTGTTAGTAAAAATTTGGCCTGAACGGGACGCTGTTTTTTTTTTTTTTTTACTACACATGCAGGAACAGTTTTTTTTCCTCTGGTAAATTTTCAATGAACAAATTTTTATTTGAATAGTTTAACAATCGTAGATTAATTGGTTTTTTGCCTAGTGGTTTTGGTGTTTTTTTAATAAATAGACGACATTTAAATTGTGGGAATTTTTTGCTATTTATTTAATAACTACATACATACATACATGCATACCTATACATAATAATAATAGCATATTTTGAGTATAACTGCGTATTGTGTATATTTGATATGCTCACTTATACTTATTCTGGCGCCACATATTGTGGTACGAGTATAGTTCGGTCTCTTCTGGTTTTTTAACTGCGATATGTTTTTGCAGCCTGTAATTAGCCGAACAAAAATAATAAAATTATAATGATAATGGCATACAAAAATATTTTGTATGCCAGTGTTATTATTAATTATATGTATGTAAGTAATATTGTTTTAATACTGTGTTTATCTTAGTTTCACATCCTTTTTAAAGAGCTTAAATAATCATTTCACTCTAGTTCATGAGATCAATAATCTGCTGTAAAACTAGCAATAGAAAAAATGGAGATGATAGAAACAAGGAATTTTACTAAAAATAATTTATAAAATGAATGGAGAGGGACAGTGGAACATAAAATAGTAGACAATAATTATTGATAAAAATATTTATCCAAATTGGTGTAGCGAATGTAAGTTTTTTTGTTATTCAATCATTTACCGTGTTTTTATACCCTATTACGGGTCAATCAATAAGACAACAATTATAGAGAATATAAAAATAAAGATTTCATTCATAGACCAAAAAGTTCCACAATCTACCGTTATGGCGCTGCAATCAATTTTATCTCATTTCTAGGATTTTTAATCATTTGTATTCATTTTACTCAATATTTATTTATTTAGAAAGATTTTCCGAACAATGACCCTATAGTTTATCAATTTTAGATATCAATTTTTTAAGGATTACGTATTAAAAATCTTAGGCATACATTAGGGAAAATTAAAAATCAGAGAAAATGTTTCTTTTTTAATTTCATAAATTTTATCTTGAAATTAATGTTTATATACATTTTTAATCGTTTCCTGAAGTTTTCCATATACCTGCTATAATAAAGTATTTCTACTATGATAAAAAATTTCTATAGAAAAATAAAAATAAACCTAGTAAGTTGAACATAAAATCTGTGGTCAAAAGTCATAGTGGCTTATCTGCAAAATTGCAAGTTTTCAGTAGAGAAGTTTTAATATTTCGACCCGTCTTAAAGAAATGACATCAAATTCAGTAAGGCCAAAATAAATGATTAATGATGAAGAAATCGATTCTATTGAAAACTCATTTTTGGCTTAAAAGCAATTAAGCCACTATGACTTTTGGCCACAGAAAAAATTATTATAGAAAACCTAACACTGAGTTTACTATAATTGTGATTAGCGATTAATATTTTAAAGCCAAATGATGTTATGAAATGTCTTATCTTATTTGTTATCAAATGTGTTTTACCAAGAGATTTATTTAAAAGAAATTTCTTTTTATATTTGAGAAAACTTGACTAGATAAAAAATAAAAACAAATTATTTAAATAATTGAAATAACTTGATTTAAAAAGTCAAGTGCCAAAAAGAAACCTGTCGCCACAAATCCATAATAGTAATTTGACAAAAATAAAAAGCCGGAAGAAAAAGTACTCACTAAGTATAACCCAACGTGCACATATGTACATATGTAGGTTTAGTTTGATTTTTTGTTCATAAAATAGTTTTGCTCTAATAACGTACATAAATTTAAATAGGAATAAATCGTCTCATTTCTTACCCTCTACACCAATATGAGAGAACAAAAAAAAAAAAAAACTCGCTATGAAATGAAATGTAATATCCGTTACACATACATATATGTACATATGTATATCTGATATCTATAACATTTTGAAAATAAATTCCAATTTAATACAGGAAGCTTTGACGGTTTATCCTTGTTGCGTGTTTACCAGAAATTTATTTCTATTTATACGAGTATTAAACAAACACGAATTCCTCTTATCGCGTAACCAGCGGTGTTAAAATCCGTCCTTCCGCTGATTTAGAATTGACAATAAAAAAGCTATTACTTACCTGTCACGACATCCAGAGTATACACAAATAAAACCATTTAATAACACTGCTGTATATATACTATATATTGATTGATATTTATAGGATTTATGGCATTAAATCTAAAAAAATAAAATAAAATAAAATAAAATAAAAAATAAATAAAGAAATAAAAATATTGTGTGGGAATTTTTGTTTTGTTTGGAACATTTATGTTATTCTGTCATAGGTTTTTGGTTTTAATGCATATAGTAAATTCGTTGATTTAGCATTTATTTGATTAGTGTAGAGCAAAATGAAAAGAAAATCACTATCGCTTCCTAAAAAGAATCTAAAAAATGAACCAAATTGTCTTATTAATGTTTAATGAACAAGCTTTTCCATTTAAATTGGTGATTAGTGATTTTTAGATTTTAAATTTTGAAAATTCGGAACTTGAGAAACAAACTCCAAATAAATTTCTAATAAGCAACATATTTTTTTTTTTTTTTTGAGTGAATCCTTGCCAGAATATTTGTTTTTAAGAGAACATGCCATCTTTTTCGCAGGTTTTTGTCTGTCTTTTTTTTGTGGCCATTTTTGTTGATCTCTCAATAAAAAAAAGGGACTTTTAAGATTACAACAAGATCCTCTGGTCCTCTTTATTTCAAATAATTTAATAAAATGTACTTTTTTCAAGTTCTAGCAACCATGGCAAGGATCTTTTAAAAAAATTACCTTCTAACCGCATTTTTTTAAACGAATGAAAAATGACGTCCGATAAAATGGATTTAAGTAGGTGCCCCAAAAAAAATTGAATTATAGTTACATACGGTGACCATATTTTTGGTATTGAAATTTAGAGACAAACAAGAAGGAGGGAATTATAATACACAAACAGCAAAAAATAACATAAATTCATAAATTTATAAATTATTATTGAAAGGAAGAAAAAAAAACAATTGAACAAAAAGAATTGCGAAAAAAAAACAAAAAACAAAAATAAATTCCTCATGACGTAACAAAATCAAAACTAAATACTGAATACTAAAAAATAAATATTGAACATTTGTACGTCCCGTATTTCTTAAAAAAAATTCGGGGATATAGGCTGCTGAAAACTGAAATATAGAATATTCCTCAAAAATACAGAACGGATGGTCACCGTGATTTATAGTATTAGATTAGAACAAACATAAAAATGTTATTGTTGTAAGAATTAAAAAAAAAATAAAATATCGATCCACCCTAATAATTGTATATATATTATGTCAGTGCAATATAAACATTTATACACCCAGGTACAGGTACGACGCACTAAAGCACAATTGCAAACATACTCTGAATCCAAAATCAATATGTAAGATCGTCATGTATGGAACAAAACCATATAATGATTGATATCATGACAGGTGGAGGGTAGAATTTTGGTTGGTATAATCACGGCATAGCAGTAAAGTTGTTTGGTAAAGGCATCGGTTTGATTTGAGGTTATGGGGTGAACCGAAAAGCGGGAGATTCATGACACGCTATAATGTAAAATGTGAAATAATTCACACTCTGTGTATATTTCGGTTATAGTTATTTGACCAAAAACAAAACGTACCTATATAGTACCAATCTCTACGTATGTTTTGTGTTTGTACCTACCTACCTACATATGAATTTTTTTTTTTTTTTATTTGATTCCAGAGAAACTAAAAAATATTATTTTTATTTGCAGGTAAAAGTTTCACATTAACGATAACAATATCAACAAGTCCTCCACAAGTGGCATCGTACAACAAAGCCATTAAAGTCACCGTTGATGGTCCCAGAGAACCCCGGTCAAAGACAAGTAAGCATTACATGCAAACTATTTGTCCTTATAATCTATGCATGTTTCAATAATATTAACTATATCTGGTCTAACTCTATGTCTATAGGTATGTATGAATCCTACCACTTCATACATACTACACATTAGTATATATATATACATACATTATGTATTTCCATTTACAAAATGTCTTCCTGTATGTATAATTGGGTTTAAGTATCGAGAAACAGGATAATTAATTGAAAATGCTTAAGGTTGCTACAACGTCCGGTTACACAATTGCGAAGAGATGTGATGAATTGAGTGTTTAATTAATTTGGCTAAATTAATTCGAGAATTCAAGAATGTTTTTTTTCTAAACTGGCTATTCCGGACAAGATTTTATACCAACAGAAAATTGTTTATTGAAACTGAATCTCGCTGACCAACTAATCGATGTCCTTATTTATTATTGAATAAATATATGGAATATACATAGGGACATCTACCCCAATTCTTTTTTTTTCCCGTTTAATACATTTACTGGATATAGCAAAGTGCAAACATGTAGTGCACTTAATATGCTTAAAACTATATCCTTGTAATCCACTTAGCCGCTTATATGAGTAGGTAAATGCAAGCATTATGTTAGCATATTGTACATCAAGCTACATATAAGTACATAAATAGTATAAGGTAGACAACAAAATATAAAAATTGATTTTTGTGGAGTGTGCCTAAGTCTATGTTATTTAATAGACTGTGGAAATTCAACGATAAAACTTTAAAGAAGATTTTGTGTTAATCCCAAGATAGGAAATGCCATTATTATTATAATAAATGTACTTACTAATCAATTAAAAGTAACTAATATGTACATACATTGGTAACTTCTCGACATTATAAAATTCCATTTTTTTCCTGAAAGCTTTTGAAAAGCTCTTGCAGGAATATTTTATTACTTTTCACTAATAAGTAAATTTTTTAAAAAAAGTTATTAATTAATTAAAATTTCTAAAATGGAATTGTGCATATAGAGCTTTAAAGCTCACTAGAGTTTTATTATGTTAATCAAAGGGTGTTATAACTTTGGTACGGAACCTTATAACGCCCCCTAATACTAATCGAAAGAAAAAAAATTCAACACCATTGTCTCTATTGTTATTGGAGTAAATTGGACAAAAAATAGGGGAGACTGTGGACATTGTGGACCTAATTTTGATATAAACCATTCATTTACTCAAAAGATAGTCGGAATGTAGAAAAAATTATTATGACAACAATTATAGAGAGTACAAAAATGAAGATTTCATTAATAGACCAAAAAGTTCCACGACCTACCGTTATGGCGCTGCAATCAATAATATATAGTTTCTTTGGTTTATAATCATTAACTCGAAAAATATTTGGATTACGGAAAAAAACAAAAATGGCGTTATGGCCTTCCAATCAGCTTTATGTTATTTCTAAGGTTTTTTAATCATTTGTATTCAATTTTTATTCGTAGACATGAACAAAGTCTTAGATAATAATCAAGTAATCATATCGGTAGCTAATTATTCCTTCTTTACTGATTTCTGTTTGTGTTTAATTTTTTCCTACATAATTATAATACGATTTAGACTGGATACGAATTTTAGAGCATAGTGAAACTCGAAAATTTTCGTTAAAATTACGGGGTATAAGATCCTTCTCTTATAATGCCGTCTATGAAAAATACAGCAAGTTGTTTTTTTTTCATCAGAAAAACTAAATGAGATCAAGAGTGCAGAGTGTACAGTAAGAAGCTTTAAAATTCCATTTCATAGCTTGTTTATAAAATGTGTAGTAAAATTTCACCTCTATTATTAACAGCCTTATGTAACCAAAAAGTACCTAGTTTATTTGAGTTTTCAGCCATTCATATAAGCGACGATTTAATTCCTTTAGAAATTTAAGCCACTGCCCAATTATTCAATGTCACCAGAAAAAGAGGACGTTAATTAAAGTCTGCTCGTACATTATTCTGTGTATTATCCAAAAGAACAAAAATAACACAGTCTGACACATTTCCTCTATAAAATCAGAAAGCTCTACACTTTATAACGAACTATATGGCAAAGACAAAAACAGTATAGGGGTTAATATGGGGGGAGGGTGATGGTGGCCAACTATATAGTACAATAGTGTGACCATCACAGCTGTCGCGGATCTGTGGTTACTTCTCAAACCATTTGCCGTATTTCTCGTCTCCTTTGTATGTAAGCAGTAACGTCATATACTTGTACTTAGACTTAGTTATATAATTCCACCCCTAATATTATGTTTTAAGCAAGCGAACGAAGAGAAACTGCATTTGAGGACAAAGTCGATTTGATATAATACACATAGCTAATGCTAGTAGAAAATAGTATAAGTTGTTGATGTAGTATTATACTATACATATAGAGTAGCATGTAGCAAATATGTATACTATGCCCTTAGCCGTAATGTACATATACACATACTTATACATATACGTATCCATATGTAATGTCGTTCATTTTGGTACATCCATATGGAATTCTGAGAGTCTGTTTTTAAGTGATCGAAAAATAAGGGTTTGGTTAAGTTTAGTTGTTTGAAACTTCTGGAATTGATTAGGAAATCTAAAATTCATTGGATTGAATTTAAATTATTCAAGGTATTTTAATTAATTTCTAAACACATGGGAAATATTCAGTAATCCTGAATGTAACACATTTAATCAAATTTATTCAAATTTTTCTTTTTTAATTGTATTTTATTGTAGAATATGTAGATTATGTAATGGCGTGTACTAAATGTAAATATATTAATTCTACGGCAATGGTTATGGTTAAATCTTTATGCCCAACAAATATACTAATACTCAACTCAACTCAAAAAAACCCCTTTCATACAATCAATCAAACAATTATATTACTTATGTAGATATTTGTATAATATTATTAATTTTAAAAGTAACAATTACGAAAGATTTGTCTAGGGCAGAAATCAAAATTAAATTTAGTGTTATCACTTCTAGGACAACAGCAGCAATTTCATTTTGCCTTTGGACAGCGGCCCTTTCATTTTCCTGCCGATCCACTTTCCGGATTTCGAATGCCACCAATAGGTAATTGTCAAAGTGAGTACATTTTAATATCATTATAATTAATAATTAATCCATTTATTTTTAAAAGTTAACCCTTTAAAGGCACCGTTTAGACCATAAAGGGTTAACGCTTTCTAAAAATGAAATATTTACGAAAATATTTACAATTAAATTCTGAGAACGTTGAGTAGCATTTTGAAAATTCTTGATTAACCCTTGCATGTTCAAAATGTATGAACCTAAAAGGGTTAACTTTTTTCAGAAATGTTATTTAGCGAAAAATGCTTAAAATTCAAAATAATATAAAAATACAAAGTTTCAAAATGACGTAAGTTTTTTTTTAAAAATAGTTCCATCACGATAGGATCAATAATTCTCACGAGCCACCACTACATTTACTCATTATTCAGTTCTGATAAAGAAAAAAAATAGATAACTAAAGACAAAGTTATAAAAAAAATGTCCATTTCTTTGAGTAGACTAATAAGTTCTTAACCCAATCCACAAAACGCTACAATCGATTTTATATCCATTTTCTAGGTTTTTAACATATACAAATTGTGATATCTCCACACAGGGTTGTACATACACATACACATATATGTAGTCAGTCAAACTAACTATACTTTTTTACTGGTTATATTCAATATCAATATTTTTTCCCATTAATGTTCATTAGGAAAAAATTAACCAAATGACCATCTCTCTCATTCCAATAGCTGCCCAACACCTACCACTACACTACATATAGCACCATATCACAGAGAATTTTTTTTATTATGCATCTCGTATAACCAAATTGTATACCGTACAACAGGCCCCAATAGTGGGGTTTAATATCCGTTGTCCAACGATTCCATTTGATTCTAGTGTTTTTGGTTTTTCAAAGGGTTTTTACGCTTTTGATTTATAATGGCTCGCCGCCAATCCAACCATTCATTTTATGTGATTAAAAGGGAAAATGTTGTGTAATTTTCAATGTACATGTGTATAATGTTTATATATGGGGACGCCCCCTAAATTAGTGCCCCATGGATATTGTAAAGAATTTTATTTTAATTTGTTTAGGGCCATTTTACTATCAAATACAAAATATTTTCAATTAAGTTTATTATATTTTATGCTCCTATAATATGCATATACATAGACACGCACACATATATGGAGATGTTCATAAATTATGTATGGGATAGAATTAAAATCAATATTACGTATTAATTAAAATATATTTTAGTTTAAAATTAATTATTTTAAAATCGAACGAATTTATTTAATTTATTATAAATGTTGAGTTCTCGCATAGAAATAAAAATAAATCTATTTAAAGCATAATTTGTGTAGCTTTTTAAAATTTATTATTCAGAATATACAATTATTGAAAGAGAGAGGCAGAGAGGGAATTGGGATATGATTGTTGATCATCATTAGTATTGAACGGGTCACGCAATTAATCGACATGTCGAAATAAAAGCTGAGTAACTTTTTCGTATGTGCGTATAATTTCTAAATGGGGCGAAATGCAGTCTGCCTCTCACATGTTTCAATTTTAAAATGCATGTATCCTTCCTAGGGACAACCAGGGTTGTTGAAGTAACAAATGATTGATAAAATACCTAATTTACTGGTAACAAATATAAATGTTACACGACGAAAATCAAGTTACATTTGCTACATTTAGATATTTATTAGCAAAATTGGTATCTATTTTTCAACGCAATGGTTGTCCCTAATTCGCCATTCTGAAATATTTCGGAACAATTCTAAATATCGATGGTTATATTATTTGACAAAAGACCCTAACAATAATCATTTCAAAAACGATTTTTCTATGAAATTTTCAAATTTCGTGATTTGGGATATTTTACACTATCTGACAACACTATTTAACTAAATTTCACAAAAAAAAAAAATGGGGTTTTCACGCATTTTAAACGGCCCCCGTCATATCTCGTCGTTAAAATGTTTTGTGGTTTTTTTTTCTCTCCTGAAAAATTTGAAAAATGAGGCTTAATTTTTTGCCAAATAACCATAAATATGTCTTATGATGGGGTTATATGGGGTTAAATATTTCATGAATCTGTTAAACTGAAGTTATAAATTTTATAAAATATATAATAATTTAATTGAATAACGATATCGCTTAACCTGGTCCACTTTTCCCGTTCTCCCCTACGTATATTTTTGCATTTTAGAATGAAACCGTGCTATAGTTTGTCGTGTTACAAGAGAATTTCCGCAATTTTCTTTTCGTTTTACAGTGAGACCGTGTTATAGGATACCGTGTTGTAGGACACCGTGTTGCAAGATACCGTGTTGTAGGATACTGAGTTGTAGAGCACCATGTTGTAGAATACCGTGTTGTAAAATACTGTGTTGTAGGATACCATATTGTAGGAGGATCGTACTTATTTTCCCTTTTTGGTATGTCGATGGCCAAAGAAGGTAATGTGAAAGAAGGTAAAAAAGAAAACCTAAAATATGCCGTTTCTGCGTCTATGAAGACGTAACCGCAGAACTCATTATTTACGAATCTGATACGTTTGCGTTTTATCAACGATTTTTGTTTTTCTTATACTGGTTCAGTGAGACTGCACAGTGCACATAGTCTAATAATACAAATCACTCCATCATCATTATCATTAGATTGAGGTACACTATATATATATAGTATGAATAGTCATTAGAGCCAGGAGGAAAGCACAAATTAATAATAATGTCATCATGGCATTTGGAAAATCTATTGTAAAAAAAAATGTCTAATGATGACCATTTGAATTCGAATACGTTTAAATTGATGACATACATAATAATTAATTTGGTTTTTGAATTATTTGCAGACATATATCAACAAAATTTAATGAATATAGACGAACTTAATTAATTTAATTATAAAACTGTACAACATACCCATCAAAATAAGATAAAACATATTAAATGTATGGGAAATTTAATTAAAATTTTCCAATATAACTGATGTACTGATGAATGCATATTTGTTACTCATCATCTCCGTAAATAAATACAAACAAAACCGAATTTATTAAACTTTGACCATAAGCAAACTAATTTACGCTTTAAGTTTCGTATACATATGTAGCTTTAGGGTTTAGGCTTTACACAAAACCCTTTGAAAACAATTTTCAGTATAAAGATTATTGTAAATAGCTGTTTGAAAACAAAAAGAAAATGTTCGCCAATGATGTGTTTATAGCAAAATTATTCCCGAATTTCCGGGTTGAGTGATTATTATTATAAATTGTTGACCAAAAAATTATAATTTTGCTTTACTTAAACTAAAAGTTTGGCAAGTAATTTTTGGAATTTTTTGTTTTTTTTTATTTTAATTAATATTAATAATTGGTTTATTATATACAAAACATGTTTTAATGGGTTTTTATGACGTCAATTTATATTGGATGGCTACATGTTTTTGGAATATTTATGTTAAATATTGTGGTTTATCCTGATTTTATCGATAGCAGCCAATTTTCCGCGACCGATAATGTTTGCATATGGAAGCCATCGTTATGATGCACCTGGCAACGGTTAAATGTAGATTGTTCCGTTTTTGCGTGTATGTGTGGGGGATGGGGAGGAAGGTTTGATTTCCATAACAATATTTAAATAAACCACAAAAGCAACAAAAATAATAGAGTTACAATATCCCCACTTCTAATTGATTTAAATATAAAATTGCTGAAAATGGTAAATATAGGCTAAAAAAACTCCCATAATTTTAGGTTATATTAATATTGGAATAACATTTTTTAATAAACTGCTTTTGGGTGTGAGAAGTTCAATTGTTACACATACGGAACAGATACATAAGATATACGTGAATCAAACAAATCAACAATTGAATCTTTTAATAGTAATAAGAAGTTGTGAAGTGTTTCATCCCAACCAATGTTCAATTCCAAGATTATAGCTATTTAACCTTCAAACTGGCACGATGGGTGTTTGTGCACCATAGAGGTTCTATTTTTGAAATCAGTTTGAAACTGTTAGAGCTATCTTTACTTTTTCCAGATATGCTTAAATAGCGTCATTCCACGTCTTTTAGAAAAAAAATGTATCCAAATCGGTTCAGTAGTACAAGAATAATAGCAGTTCAAATTCGAAAACGATGTTAAGCCACACCTGGGGTGTACGCGTACCCCATAATTATTATTGTGTTTTCGCATTGCTTTTATTATTCGTAGACAACATTCTTTTGAAAGATGATTTATAAAAAGACAAACAAATTTTGTTTTATGATTTTCTTTGTCTTATGTCGGTCACCACTAATCTATAAATACACTAAAAACACATTTTTTTTAATGTTTTATTCTTTTGTGTGAGGCGGCTCATGAGAATTATTTATCTCATCCGCTCGAGATATTTTTTTAACAAAAAAATCGTCATTTTGATGGAAGAAAATGGAAAAAAAATCTTAGTTCATTCAACTTGAACGTTTTTTCGACGGACGGTTTTTTTTTAATTTTCTGTTTTAATATAATTTTTAATACAAAGAAGTAAATAATATAACAACAATACATAATTCATTTTGGGGTGGGAGTATGATACACCCCAAGTGCGACTTAATGAGGTTTTTTTAACGTGCCGGTTTGAAGGTTAAACAGCGCTTTATATCAAATCACTGTCAGACCAGAGAAAACATATTTCAACAATACTATTTAATACATCCATTTTTCTTCCAGATATGACCCAATTCGGTTTAAGTAGCGCCAACTCACACTGGGGATACAGTTCTGCCGGATACTCGCCCTATCTAACAGGTAGCAGTTTGACATCATGTGCAACACCAACGGCTGCCCAATTTAATAATCCTGCACTTGGCTTCACCTGTTCACCAACCGATCAGAATGCAGCACAAGATTTTTCTGGAGGATCTCGAGATTGTGTACCTAGTATATATTCAATTCATGTACTTTGGGATATTTTTATGTTAATCAAATTTCTTTTTTCATTCCAAAGTGCTGCCCGATTCAACCGCAACCGATTTAGATCAACATCTTAGCAATTTAGTTGGATCGACGCCAACCGCTCAAATGACACATCCAAGTCTATTGACCGGTAGTACACAAGCATCAATATCATCCTCAGTTAATGGTTCCAATGGAATTCATATCCCACGATACCTGTCCAATTCAAATTCTGACTATAGTGCTCACACAAGCCAGAATGGTCCACGTAGCTTAAGTGATTCATCGCAAGCTGAATCGCCGGTACAGGACGATCTCCTCACATCAAATACACCGAACTTAGGCGGATCAACAAATCAAAATTTCTCCGGTTTAGTCGTAAATCAATCTCAAAATGCCTACGCAAGTAATTCGGCCAACTGTAATGGTTCTCTGTATCCAGTTTTACCAGCTAGTCTATTATATTCTCAACTATACACTGCCGCCAATCAATCGCATGGTTTTCATTCACATTCGTTGCAAACATCCGGTCAAAACTCATTGGTTCATGGTGAATTACAAACGGTTATGGAACACATATCTACGGTTGGTGGACGACAACAAAATCTAATGGCAGGTACAACCGATTTGTCGCATGTTGGAAATTGTGGCAATAGTGCTAGAGCCAATGAGGAGGTTGCTTCTAATCGACAAGTAGCAATGGCCGGTCAACGTGCACCACATCATAGTGATAATGGAAATTCGGTTTGGAGACCGTACTAACTTTTTGATCAATTTAAGTTTCTTAGTTAAGAATTAAAAAAAAAAAAATTTATTGTTTATTGCCATATATTAGTTTGTTAAATATATCGAGGGCTTATATTCAAAACTGTCTATCTGCAATTTTGACGAAAATGAGTTTTTAATGCCAAACCCTTCACTGACCACAACTACATACATGATATTAATTTCGGACTAAAAAATCGATACTAACACTAATTTTTTATCATTTTTGATATTTGCTTATCTACTTACGACGTTTATTTGTGCATGCAATAGTGTCCATTTACTACAAATTCTATACGCTTTGTTTGCTTTTACTATTCCATACTTGAGTTTTACAATTACATACTTAACTTGTTTTTTCGCTCTCCTGAAAAATTGTGTTTTTGAAGATAGACAGTATTGAATATAAGGCCTCGATATTAAATAGACCAATAGGATACTGATTGGAAGTACAAAATTGGCACGCAAATCTCTGACGTATGTCTAAAATGCATTTTCTATATTCCACTACCATCATTTGGACAACATTTTTACCCCAGTTAGTTACTTTAATTATCTAAAAAAAATAATATTTGAGCATCCGGTGATTGGTTAGGACGGGATCAACATTTTGGGCAAATAATGAAAAAATGGATTTTGTCGTTTTCTTTGCATTGCTGATTCATGATGTGTATTCAGGTATGGTGGTAATTTAATTATTTTACTGAATTTTAACTCATTGCATCTTGGTTTAAAAAAAATCTTTAACTCACAAGATGTTCTTAAATCTACTTTCTATCGAAATGTTTCACCATATCAATTGCGAAGATCGGCCAAATATCTTTTTTTATAGATATTCGAAATACCTAACTAGGAAAAAAAGTTCTCAAAACAATGGTCCCGAACTTTAGAAGACATAATTTTTTTTTTTTGATTTCTGTAGGAGAAATTTATGAAAATCTGAACACAAAATTACATTGTCCTAAATTCGATATATTTCATATTTAATGTATCGCTAAAATTTTACGATTAATTATAAATATTGAATGTTGAATTAACGGACAATATTATTAATCCTCTGCTTTAATTTGTGTTTAATCACGAGGCCTAAACTCAATCCGCCGATTTTTTTAAAAATCTTGGCTAATTTAAAGTTTTTTATATATCAAAATGGTGATCCATATCTATTGACGCATTGACGGCCACCCGAATATTTTTTTCTAATAGAAGTCCTTAATTGGAAAGAAGGGATTTCCGAACAATATGGTCGTATAGTTTAGGACAGGGTTTTTTGAATTTTTTTTCATATGAAACAAATGGCTGAAATGGTTAAAATGAACTGACCATTCAGTATGTCAAACCGTTCTCTTCACCAGAGATTCGAGACTATCATGTTTTTATGTAATATCGGCATATTTGTGTGTTTTTAAACTATAGAAGTGCGTACTATACTTTATGTAGCCCCCACTTATTTCAGCGTCGATCTTGTATTCATTTATTTATCATTTTTTGTTCTAATATTCAATAAGGGTAGTTTATTATTAACAGCATCCAATATTAATTTTAAACCATTTTTAATAATTAATTATAATAATTAATTCAATTAATTTGAAATGTAAATAGTATATTGTCGCATGGTAAAATTTTCCTTCAAATGTAAATAGGAGTCAAAGAAAAATTGTAAATATTTTCCTATAATAGGTGGATAGTGCAATATAATAAATGAAAAAGAAAAATGGCATTAAAAATGCATTTGAAAAATCATTTATAAAATGATCTAATCCGTTATTAAATTGAGGTAATCGGTGCAAAAGTAGAATAAATGTGGTTTTCAAATAACTTAACACAACAAGATTGTATGATACGTACTTAGATTACTTTTGCATTTGAACGATGTTCATTATACCATTACAGTTTTATTTTCAAAATTCTATTAGCTAATAAAATGTGTAAATAATCGAACAATTTCCTTACAAAATTATTGTAAAACAACCACAAAAAGAAACATAGAATTTAAATATAAATAAAATCTAAGATATCAAATCTCAACAAAAATAAAAAAAAAAAAAAATTGTTTTATTTATCAAATTCCGCATAGTTCCACACCATTCGATACCACAGCAAAAAATTAGTCTACTAAATCTAATGAGAACACAATCCAGACCAATATGAAGTAATTTTCAGCTCAATTTATTTCACATGCTAGCGTCCAATTAAACCGTAACTGGCCCAACATTAGTGAAACCCCTTGATTTTCCAGAATACTAAATATAGAAATAGTCCAGTTCATATACCCAATATATGTATATACAAGTATATATATATATATATGTGGAGTAGATAGATACATATATAAATGAACATTATACTCATATAAATGGTACATGGGACAAGTGGAAAAGTTTTCCATTTAGTAAATGTGTTGTTTCGACCTTCTTTCTCACACTATTTAGCATTTATGTAGCATCACAATTGCATTTTCGCGTTGCACACGACTGGTTTTTAGTATATGGATCTCTTTGTGTAATGAAAACATTTACAATTATAGGCCAGAAAATTGGTTACCAGTTGGAAAATCAAAAGGAATGAGAGATCGGTGTGTTCATTGTGTATTTGTGCTAAGTGGTAATAATAATATATGTACAATATACAGCTACAAATAAAATTTGTTGTTTTTTTTTTTAATGTTAGTGCTGACTTTACGTATAAATAGCAAATAGTGCTATCTACTCTTATACTCTACTCAAATATCCTCCAGAAATTATTCGATGGAGTGTATATTCGATGCAGAGCCCTTTCGATGCAAGTGCCTTTCTTGCATACTTCGGTGGTACGTACGGTAAAATTTTTGAATCCCTTGGATCAATTTTATAACGCAACGAAATTTACCTATTCAAAGAAAACAATTTAAAGACTGACAAGAAGAATATCTCTTGCGGATTGATTAGCCCCTTAACATAAGTACGATTTCCCTAATTCAAAAAATTAATCATTCATTAATGAAATATATTTCAAATTCAATTATGTAGTAATTTTTAAAGTAGAGTACAAGTTAATTTCGGAAATACATAGATCTCTATGAAATGAGATCTCAATCAACATTCCTTTCACATATGTGCATCTATACTCCACCACTTAACATACTTCTCTAATTATGACGTCAATTTGCTACTATGCAAAATATTCCAAACACTTCTATATTATACATAGGTAGGATTCGTACCTACATCATACACATAATTATACAACAATACCATTAATTAAGTAATTGAAATCCACCCCTTTTGAAGTGAAATATACATAATATGTACATATATACATACATACATACATACTTATGTGCATATATGTATGTATAATTTTATATGTACGCCAATTATTTATATAATTAGAAATTTCTGCAAGTTCTGCCATATATGTACATATGTACGTAGATAAATGTAGATATACATACATATATAACAGTAAGTATAAAGATCAGCATTGTACCAGTACCCCAAAATTATAACAACTTTTCTTACAACAAAAACAGATTCGACTTTATTACATTCATCATCATTTCATATATAGAATTTCTAACAATTCTACCAAACAAACCCCGATGAACAGCAACAACCAAAACAAGACGATGAAAACGAAGAAGAACAAGAAGTATTAGGTAGGTAACTTCTTATACTTCACATAATTTAATTAATTCATGAATAATTTTGAATTGTTTATTACCATAGAACCATGTATATTGCATACATATGTATGTATGTATGTATGTATGCGAAATGAGAACCACCCTACACCAGGCCCCAGGAGTGATATATTTGTATGACTTTTGGGTGAATTTATTTTGCAAGACGGCAATCATGAATAAAACCTTAAAACCTCTTTGTACTCTTTAAGACCAATGATATATGCAGTTGTTTATATAATGGTAGTTAATCTCCAGCCATTCCGAGTGAGTTATTTTAAGGAACATATCCTAAACTGGCTCTCCTGGGTGTTGTTCAAAAAGGGATATTGATGGTCATTAGGATAATTTAATATGTGAGCTTATATGAGATTTTTCGTTTCTTTTAAATATAGTTTCAGCTTCTTGCATCCAGATTTATATAAATTCTGTTTTTGTGGTGAATCGTGTTCTCGAGTAGAGGAATTAATAATTAATACTGAACAAATAGCAAATATCTACTTACGTTTTATGTACATATGTACATAAGTAGTATAACTTTTACGATGCATGATGTTTGTGGTATAATTTACAACTTTTAATAGTTCAAAGATACAAAACTTATTTTCAATGTAATTGATATGCACCATTAAGACTATTTTATAGGCAAAACTGAATTAATTGTTATAATTTTGTTACTAGGTATGTACTCGTATAACAAACTTTGACGCATAACTCACCTCACTAAAATATTATCATTTGAATTAGTGCAAAAGTCTACAAATTCGTACGTTTGCGCAAACGACGTTTTTGATTGATCTATCGAAAAAATTGTGACAGTTCGCCATTTTATTTTGAAGGAGTTCCATCATATTGAACTAAAATGGTGCCATATTATTAACTTGTCGCTGGACAACAATTGTTTTTGTTTAAACGCAACGACAAAATTTAAGTAGGTAATATCAAGGATTAGTGCGAATCATCATATTTAATATACTTATAGATGCATTCAGAAACAATATAGGTATATAGGTCAATATTTCAAAGCTAGTAATGCAACTGTCAAAATTATTTTAAATATGACGGAAAAAATGCTATGTAGAGTTTATAGATTTAGATAGTGATAAAAAAGGTTTTCGTCAATAAAATGTCTATGATAGGCCTGCTCTAAATAATATGGCGACGAATAAATATTTATACTGTAAAATTCCTATAATTAAGAATGATGTAGGACTTTCTTATAATTCAAACTAATTTGATTTAGTCTTAGTTATAGGTTGTCTTCCTCTTATTCAGACTGGGCAATCTGAATTATAGGAATTTGTCTGAGTTATAGGAATGAAATGGATGATGAAAACAGCCAAAAACAAAAACAAATGACTGATTTTTTTAAAAAAATTAAGACATACAGTGTTGTACATTCTTGTGCGACTTTTCCACACAAAGTATGTCATACACCTATTTTTTCATTTTCATTTCATTTTCATGTCATAGAAAATTCCTCTTATTCAGGTTTCCTCTAATTAAGAATGACCTTCCCTCCAGACCAGTTTGAATTTCACTGTACATATAGTTTCTACTTTGCTTTAGTAACATTTGAGTAGGCTTGATCTAAGCACTTATAACAAAGTCAAATAATTAGCAAACTAATTAATTTTGAAATAATTCTTTTCGACTCGATCATACACATACTTTTGAACAAATTCTATTGTTAATTGCGCTTCTACATACCCCTGTCACACAATTCGACATGAAAATCAGTCAATTAGAGCATCAAATTCTAACCACAAACTTAGTTCATTTGCAGATAATTGCAATCAGCTAGTCTAGGGCTAGGTTATACACATATACATGGCTACCGAAATTTAGAAAACCACCAACACTATGTTATTATCATACAAGTACTATAGTTTGTTAACATATTCATCCATACACCTATGAATGTATATGTACATATACAATCACACCATCTTTATTAATGTATAGGTAGTTTTGTTTGAAATATCACATAATCAATATATACATATTACTGGGTTATTGATTTGAATCAATTAATTCATGTGGCCGGAAATGCACAAGCCGATCTAATTAATTTTAATGCACATATAAAACGCATATAAAATGAGGTTTTCATTAAAATATTGCATTATAGGCTGCACTGCCTGCCACCGAATAATTTTTTTTAATTTTTTGTTTTTTTTTTTTGCATATCACACATTTTTATATTTTAAGCACAGGAATACTATATCTGCGGCAATAAGTTAAAGTAGCTTATGTCAGTATTTCAGTAACTTTTGAGGAGAACAAAAACAACATTATTTTGGACACTATTTAAAACCTACTGCAAATAAAGTTTTGAATTTTTGCACATAGTATTAAATGTTATGTGCTGCATCCCTGCATCTAAATTTTATACCACATCAAGAATAGAAATCAATTCATTCGGGATTTTATTTAATGAGAAACTGTTACAACCATCCCTCGAATTGCGTGATAGATACGTTCCACGACAAATACGTGTAAATCTAAACCGTGTAAAATGAGACAGAATATTTAATGAGTGCGTTCAATATAAAATAATTGAAATAAAAGAATTAAAACCATGAAAAAGCGAAACCGTGTAAATCAAGTGCCGTGAAAATCGAGGGACGGGTGTACTTTAAAAAAATCGTTTCGAGGTTACACATACATACACTTAACCTATTAAAGGCTATAAGAATATCCCTTTTAATTACAACATAAGCTAAAATAATATTAAACCCTAATCCAGCCAGGCTATTTTTACCTTGGTTGTTCCACTAATTTTTATTTTTATTTAATTTAAATGTAAATAAAAAGTTAAAAATTGTATTTTAATTTTTTGTGTGTGTAAAAATGTAGAAGGATAAAATACATAAAGCCTCCAATCGGTAATAAACGTATTAAATGAAAAGAAGAGTTTCTAAAATGGAATGTGCCTCAATGACGTACCTTTGTAGGATTAGGGTTAAATAGGCTACTATAAAAATTACATTTTTTTATTTAAAAAACTTAATTATACATTAACTTTCAAGCAAAAATTAAATTTTTTCTACTTAAGTTAAAATAAAATATTTTTATATCTCGGCTTGTAAGTGTGATAAAGAGGGTTGTATTGAACCAAAACACGCAGTTTGAGTTGTAGTTTTTGTATCCAGAAAAATCTATTTTTCGCTTAAGTAGACTTAAGCTACTTTAATTTTTGGCCGCAGATATATATGCTAATGGTCACCCAATCAAAAAATACCTACTCTTCCCCTAATGATTGTTGCATTCGAAAATTAATATTTTCCAAATTGATTATTTTTTAATTGCAAAATAATTAATCATAAAAATTAAAATTAACGAATTCATATTTAGCTTTATGGAATTATTAATAGGTTTTGTTTCCATTATTCTTTTGTGTGGTAGCACACGGTAAAAAATTGTATGATTATTACCATTACTTTTTTATAATCATATAATTAATAAATAGAATGTAAAGGATGTTAAAAACTCCGTATAGAATTTATAATTACCCTCATACAGGTACACAAAGAAAATATTCAAACTCTGAACGACAAATTTTAAATTATTAAATCCTAATATGAAATCCAAATTCATGCATACTGTGCCATCTGTTGGGAAAGATTTTTTCGCCCAAAACTGCAATAAAACATTTCTTTTGTAAATTACTCTTTTCCACCAAAGAAACTTTTCTCAGGAAAAAAGGGTGGCGCACTTGTAAAAGTTTAAGATGTGAAAGAAACAAATTTTCCCCATCTGACTGTATACGATTTGATGTTGGAGAAAATGTAACAGCAATAAATACATGGAAAGTTTATAAAGAAAATTTTCTTGGATTTTCTTATTTTTCCGTATACTTTAAAAGTGTCTTGGATTTTTATAAAAATGTAACATTTTAGGAGTTTTGAATAGACGTCGCTGTGATAAGAATGAAGAAAATTGTTAAAATTATTTATGATTTTCATTATTCGTTGAATTTATATATTAATGCATCTTATGAGTTAACCAATCATAATCTAAATGAATTATTCTTAAGTAGTAAGGATGGCGTACCTATGATATGTGACTAAATAAAAGTGAAAATTTTCATAAATGTGACCAATAGAGAGTTTCTACTAGTTAACCACATCATTTGGCCCCTCACGACAAACAACCCTAAATTAAAGGAATATTTTTTTTTTCTTATATATGTAACCACAAGCTCCACCCACAAAACCACAAAACCAACCACAATCGAAGACATCGCGACGATGCCAATATTTGTGGATGATGGGAAATGTAAATACGTTAGCTACTAAAGGCGTCCAATAGGCGTTTTGATTTTCCATTAGAAAATGGGGTTATTTTTAGGAGCTTTTATAAAAATAATGTCATTAATATGTGAGCTTTGAGAGACTATCGGTAAGTATTAATAACTAATTCAAAATATAAAATCAGCGAAGACTTAATTGAATATTTTGACAATTTGTTTGAAAGCAATTTTAGACGTTGAAAACTGTAATTATCTAGTTAAGAATAGGAAAATGAATTGTTTAGCGTAAATTAAGGCAAAATTAATTTTGCAACTTTTCACATTAAGTTTTCTCAGAAAAATAAATAATTTGGAATTTTTGGAGAAAAAAAACTAAGGTACCAACTAAGGTATAATCAAAATTTTGATCTCGTTAAAATCTATAGAGTCTCAATATTTTCCATTTCAAAATGGTTTACCAAAAATTATTTTATTAACGTAGAAGTATTTATAGTAATGCAGTTTTTGTCAAAGTCAATGGTTACCCACAACCATACTCAATGCTTCAATGCTCCCTGAGCCTGACGACGATTTTTAAGCCCTTCATTCGCCTAGAGTACGTTCCCAAGGATTGGAGATTGGCGATAGTGATCTTTCTGTCAAAGCCAGGTCGTGTTGACAACACCCTAGCCAAATCTTTTAGGATCATAAGCTTGACCTCCTTTTGCCGAAAGGCACAGGAGAGAATTTGCAACTATGAGGTTCGTACATTCTTACCCTCCGGTCAGATGCACTGAGTCAGCCCTCCACCAGGCGATCTGCAGATCTGTTGAGAGAGCTTTTGACTCAAAGAAATCTGCCCAGGGAGCTATCATAGACATAGAGGGTGCTTTCGACAGGATCACGCTGATTGCTATAGCATTGGCACTGGAAGCTCGTACTAACTACCCACAATCACAATTCATACGTTTTTTTGGAAGGTAAGCGAGAGCTTCCAAAGAAAACTTAGTGGACAAATTTAAGGTCTTCAATAGTCAATTTTCTTCCAAAAATTGTACAAAGTTAGGTTTACTTTTGGTGCTTTCATCAAGTTTCTTAAAAAAATTAAAATTTAAAGTGTTCAAAAGTAATTTCTTGTCCAAAAATGATTCTTTTTGGTACTTTCTTAATGTTCAAATACAAATTTTATGGCAAGTTTCTTATTGAATAATAAAAATAATATATAATAACTATTTCTGTCTGTCAGAAATTTATTTTAACCATATTATCGTTCATATGACTTGATAAACAAAACAAACATATATATATACAACCCCCCTCCCCCCTTAAAAAACTCATTTCCAAAACATATAAAATACAAAACGAATTTAATTATCTTCACTGTACCAAGCCTTAGCCCCATCAGGCTATAACAGTGTAAACATAAAATAGCTCATTGAAAAGCCCCATAGCAACCCCGCACTCGGTCGCGACAAAAAAAAAATCTTAATAAGATCCTAGGATTTGATGGCATCATGGCGTTACAATATAGCCCGCCCGTCATCACCCTCTTGTTAAATATCTCAAACCGTTTCCCATGCCACAAAACCAGCCACCCAACCCATAATGCTAACCTAAGTATAAAATTCTCTGGCAAACAGTTTGGTTTGATTGCTACTAGAATAACATCTGATTTTTGGATTTTTATATTATTTTATCGGGGGGGTTGGGGATGTTTGTTGTTGATGCTATTTTGTATAATAGCATATACAACAAAAAGTTCGGTGGATGGGGAGATGAAACATAATTTTATATATTGGCTTACCGAAGAAAATCAACGCGCGACAACAATTTTTAAATTTAGTTTTCTTTTCTTTTTTTTTTTTTTTTGTTTTTTTTTCATTGCTTTAAGGGGTGTTCTGTTGGAATCATGAACATTATTGCCAAATGGGAGAATGGTATGTATATTTATATAGAATCAGTTACACACAGGTTTTATACTTTGGCTTCAGCTATGGCACCGCTCAATCAACATGGTGTCGGTTATATTGAATTTTCTTGTTGCGATTTTCTTTGTGAAACCTAAGTTAATTTATATTTCCCTGGAACAGTTCGTTGTCCCTTTTACTCTTATATTTCTAAAGAAGTATCTACCAAAATAATTATTTTGTATCCTTCGTATTTATGTTAAATCTATTTTATATCTTCCTAAAATGGTTTATGGCTATGATGAAAGATATCACATTATAATAAGAAAGGGTTGCTAAGATATATCTCCTGTTTATATACATAAAATATCATCTAAAATACAGCATCACTAACCCTTTTACTCTTGTAACGTATATCCATTGAGCATTAATTAGTATTACTGCCCCTTGGAGACTTTATTCATCGTTCTGTGTATACATTAAGTTTATATACATACATATATATGCATACTATAAGTAAAAGAGTTTGTGGATCGTGGAAAGTAAAAGGATGACTTTCTATTGTGGATGTGAACAACTTTTATTGCAATTTCGTTTTTATGGTTTAACTGTGATTCTAATGATTTGATTAGGTTGTGTCATAACAGGATTAAGTATCAGCTACTTTATGTACAAACTTTTCTTAGAAATAATAGTATTTTATAATTAGGCCAAAATAGTTAGATAAATATATTTGTATATGGTATGTAGAAGCATGATCCAATTTATAACAGAGGTAAGTGGAAAGCGGTAACATAAATATTAATATAGACAATGGCTGCTGGTAATTCTATAGCCTTTAGTCTATCCCCAATGTACTCCAATGGACTCCAGTAATTGAAACATGCGACGTAATAAGTTTTTGCACCAACTAAATACGTTAGGCAACTAACAACTAGAATTGCGTCAACTATGGTGTGTAAAGCCTAACAAAAGAAAGTTGTGCAGAAGCAGGAGAACATTTTTATTGGGGGATTATATGCATTATAATCAATCCATGTTTTATCTAGATTTCCTTGTCTTGAAAATCTACAAATTTATAAATTATTATAATAAAAAAAATATTTTATATGACGTGGCTAGAAATTATATGAAAATATATATGGGGTCAAGTTGACCCCGTGAAAATTTACTATGCACACAGTTAAGAGTAAAATAGTGGGATCAAAAAGCCATTTTATAAATTTTGTATTTTGAGAGAATAATTTCATAATTTTTTTTTCTTTTTGAAGCAAGGATGGCTAGAACAATTGACATAAATGTTCTATATTAAAATAAAAAACAAACTCCTTTTTACGTGCACAAATTTTAATAATTTAACAAATAACGCGTTTCAAAAACTAAATTTTAATCATCAAATTCTGGTCACAAATCACAAATCTCCAAACACATAATTTGTTGAGGATAGAAAAAATTGCATATCAAAAATTTTAGGAGAATAGTGCATTATGGTTTGGAGTTTTAATATTACCAAATAATCTCTAGGGCCACATGTAATAGTAGATTATCTAGAAAATGGCAAGTTTTCAGTAGAACACTTTTAATAATCCGACCCGTTTTGAAGAAAAGTTTAAATTAAATTAAAATAAGTTTTTTTTATTGTACATAATTATGTATGCATATAAAATAGCAATGCTCACATATGTATAAAACGTAGTAATTTAAAAAATTCTATTGATTTCTGGGAAAAAAGTATTTCAGTCATTATTGCAAATTTATAATTGGCTAAAAAAACATATTGAAAATCCAGTAAGGGCGAAATTTTAAGATTGCATAATGTAGAACGTTGATTTTATTGAAAACTTATTTTTGGTTGAAAAGCACTTAAGCCATTATGACTTTTGGACACAGATCTTTTTATCTTAAATTGTCCCAATAGTAGCACCGCCGCTACAGTCTTTTTTTATTTTATCAAAATAAGTAGCTTTAATTCCATATACATATTTATTTACATACCTATAATTTCTGTCAGTAATGATAAGAGATAAGACTGTGATAAGACCAGAAAACAAAATTTGATCCATCACAAAATTTAGAAACCTAAACTTTAAATTGGTTCTTCATTGTCTTCATTTCTTCTGCCTTCATTTTCTTCATCATTCTTCCTTTATATACTATACATATTATTCCTTCTTTGTCTTCCTTTCTTCGATCTAGTTTCTTTTTTTATTTATTTTCTACGTTCTTTACACACTTGTAGATACAAATCAAATTAATGACATCAAATACCCCACAATTTTCAAACAAAAAATTAGTGCCAAGTATTGACAATAAAATATGGAACTTATTCTTACATTATCATTCATTATTAAAAAACTACCCTTTTTATACATATATAAAAATAAAACCTAGAAATCAATTGTAAACCGTTCAGAAAGCAATTTGTTAAGATCAACGATATTATACTTATCTTATACTTCTTTCAAAAAACCATTTGCTAACAGGCAATGGCCACCTGATGTTACCATCTATATACCAACCGAAGCAACCAACGCATCCAAGTAGTTTTTGTTTTTTGGAATGGGAACAATACAAAACATTGTATTAGGTTATTAAATGGCGAAAGGGTCAGACATTTTATATACAGCGTAGATAGTACCGCTATAACCTATAGTATGTCAAGGACATAAATCTTAAAACACCCCTAAGATGATGCTGTGTGTAGCTCTACTATACATATAGAGCCAAGCTGGATTTAGATGTATATATATATATATATATATACTGTTCTGTTACATACATATATAAATATAGTGAGCATGCTTTTGCTTAGCTTATGGCATAGGGAATGATTTATTAGTCAAAAGCAATCTTGGGGTAGCACCTCATATATCAAATAGTGTGGACACGTGCCTTCAAGAATCAAATTCATATTTCATGGTGCTCGTCTGTAAATCATATATAGTTTAGATGAAGTTTAGAGAAATATTGTAGTTTTGAGTTAATTTTTTAAGACTTTGTAACTATAGTTAATGTTTTTTTTTAATGAAGGTATATAAATATGAATCTAAATAACTTTTTTTTATTAGAACTTCTAAAAGTGCTGAAATTATAGTTAAATTCAAAATAGCCATTATGAGCCTTTTTTCTAATTTTAATAGAGCAAACTAATTCGCCCTCCTCAATGACAGAATTCGCACACCAAAACATTTTTTTATCCTTTTACAACAAGTAACAACAGAATGGTTATCAAGTCATCTCTACCGCAATCTGGTGCAATCTGGATTATAGATAAACTTTAAACGTGCTATGTATGTCTTTGTTGGAAAAAATTAAGCGGCTAACATACTTCGGTTCCAAGTTTTTATTTGAAAATTTTAAATCACCAATATGTAGCAGCCTGACAAATTTCTCCGATCAAAAGCAAACTTGGTGGGGAATTAGAAGTCATCTAGTAGTATCTAGCATGTAGTTTAATATTACATCTAGTATTTCTTTAGTTTCGGAGATATGAATGTCCGGCTGAGGTAATCTTTCGTTCGCCGGACACCATATACAATCGCAACCAATTTTGTACAGGGATTAAGTACTGATCTAGTAATATCTAGTAGTAAAATATTTCATCTAGTAGTTTTTTAGTTTCTTAGATATAGTAATTTTAATTATTATGTCCGGTCACTATGTCCAGAATCTAAGGAACTACTAGATGAAATATTTTAGTACTAGATATTACTTATGTATGACTATGAACATTTATCAAAAGTTGGTTTTAATCAGGCTATAAATAATAAGGGTTCTATAAGATCATCTCAATTGGACTATAAGGACTATAACTCAAAAACTAGAAAACTACTAGATGAAATATTAAATAACTATATGTAGATACTACTAGATGAGTTCTTAATTTCTGCACAAAATTGGTTCCGATCGGAGATGGTGTCCGGTTGACGGTAGATCACCTTAGCCGGACATCCATAGCTCCGACACTAAGGAACTACTAAATGTTATATTGAACTACTAGACGGACAAATCGATCGGACAAATTTGTCCGGCTAAGATGACCAACCAACAGCTCTAAATGAACTTTTTGAATTTAACTGTTTAAAAGTTATTTCTGCCATATCTGGCTGATTTACTGAAATCTTGTTTGGTTTAGGCTTTAGCTCACTTATTTGCATATAACTCATGAATTTTAATATAAGATTAGAACCAATTATGTTCACAGCTAACAATTCCTCATGAATTTTATATTACTGAAGATCTGAAAAGTTAATTTAAAATATTTTGCTAGTTAGATTTTATGCTGCAGTTTAATAAAACACGTATTCAATAATAAATAAAAAAGGAGAAAATAACGTTATAAAAGTTATAATAGACCTATATATACATACATACATATGTACATATATGTAGGTACAACTCAATTATTTATAATATTTATTTTAATTTAAGAAGCAAACAACTTAAAAGAATCCATTGAGCTTTTCAAAAACTTCAACTTCAACACTACTCCATAGAGATTATATCTTTCGAATATATCAGAAAGAGTATAACTCAAAAAATTACATTTTATTTTAATTATTTATTTAATAAACA
>JANSTT010003172.1:0-32043 GCA_026745375.1 Platyura marginata
GCCAAAAAAACGGTCAAGATGTTCGGTGCCTCACCAGTTTTTTTTTCGGTTTCTGGTATAAAAATGACGTAAGTTTTATTTTAAAATAGTCTCATAATGATGGGATCAATAATTCTCACGCTTCGCCACTGTCTCACAGCCAGCAATATTGATGATTAATTAAATGAGTATGATAGTGGATATATGCTGTTGATAATGCCTACATTAACTCAAATCTATGTTTTTTACTACTTTACTTTTTCTTCATCAAACAGGATCAAAAAACCCATTAGGACAGAGAGCAACATTTTATTCCACTGTTATTTGTCCTTTCTCTCTTCTGCAGTCGTTTATTGAATTTTCCATTGGTTTTTTCGGATTTTGACGCGGAATATTTTGTAAGGTCTGGGATTAGTGGAGCATTTTCTAGAGGACTTCTTTGGTTTTCTTTCACACACTTTTGCAACCTAAGGAATTGATGGTGTGCGTTAATTTAACTAGTACTGTTAACATTTCTAATTTTAAATTTGAGATTTTTCTTACTTTCTCAAATTATTGTACTTTTTCAATAATCAAATGCCAATACGGTGTAAATACTGGCAACCATAACGTGTAAAATTTAATTTAGACCATATCAAGTCAAGAATATATAAAAAAAAGAAGGAAGGAAAAAGCGCAACCAACATTATAAGATAACAATATTGTTTGAATAACATGTCATTATAAGATGAGAAAAACGCGTTTAATGTTTTTAAAGTAAAAATGTTAGCCATGCGGCGCCAACACAAACAAGTTTCAACCAATATGACCATAAATGAACTACTTTTATTTATTTTCATAATATCAAAAGCACGTAGAACAATTTAACTTTTTATTGTGTGTTTCCAGATATTTTATTGTTGTATTGTGCGTAGTGTAATATAAGTAAGTACTTGTCGCAGTTACATTATTTTTATTTTAAATGATAATAATATTGTTGTTTCTTTTTCTTATATGGAACAGATTAAAATGTAGAAGTAGAGTAGATAAGGGTTGTTAATCGAGATTCTTGTTATTTATTTTGAATCTTTATTGATATATGTATGTATAACAAATTTTGTGATACAAGATAGAATTGTGGACCGAAGGAGTTGAATAAACCTTTTTGGGGATAAAAGATGCCGTTTTTTAATCCTAGTCGACACTATGATGTTGGGACGACTTGTAACGAGCTTCTCGGCCATTGTATGTAATCTACTTTATTTTTGTATTAGTTATTATTATATTTTTAATGGTCATTTTCCACTGTAGTAAATTTTGTTGCTACACTGTCCCAGTTCTTCTTAACTTCCGAAGAATTGATTAATTGATTAATCAAAAAGAATAGAAGTACTTCTCGTTCGATCATCAGGGAGTACACGGCTTAGTAGTAAAAACCAAGATGTAACGAATATTCGGTGTGCTTTACAATAAACATTAATTAAACGCGTACAACATAAGGCGGAAAGGTTAAAAAATTACTGAAGATATATTCAGCCCGTCAAGAAGGAGGAAGGCAACCTTGCAAACTTTTTTGGAACTTTTAATTCTCATTATAGAAAAAATCATGTAAGTAGTGGCCACGAGCCGGGTCATCATTCCAGACTGAATTAATTTTGGTTAAAAATGTAAACGAATCGTTGATGGTCCGTGTAAGTAGGTTTTGGAGTCATAAATTCTATGAAGGTGTTCTTCAGTACAACAGAAGAAGCTTTACTAAGAAGGTATCCTCATAAGTCGTTGCGGCAAACAATAACATCCCAATCCCAATACCCAACTAATACTTATTGCCAGGATAGATGAATTGTACATTATTATACTCAAATACAATTATAAAAAGTAATTTAATTTAACATTATGTACATCTAAATAATTAAAGAACAAATTCAAACTATAAATGCTGAAGAAAACGTGACGTCGAAATTTATAAGAAAAATTATTTGTGAACAACATAAAAGAATGTAGTTACCAATTTAAATATTATAAGGTTTGCAGTTATTAGTCGTGATCAATACAAAATAATCCGAAGAAGAATTGTTTTAAAAGTATTTATATAATTCGAGTCTGTATAGATAAAAATTCCAAAAAAAAACAAAAAAAAAAAAAACGTTTTAAAATTGATTTTTTAAGAAGATTGTCCAAATGTTTGGTTTGTTTTAAAGCCATATGTTTATTGTGCCGATGCCGCCGCGACATCGTTGTTTAATGTCAATAAAAACGGTTTTCAAATGTTCAGAAGACATTCCTGTATATTGAAAAATATGTGAAATTGAATAAAACAAAGCAAAACAAACAAAATGAAATAAAGAAATAAAACCCAGTCGAACAAACATTGAGAAATATTTCTTCGTTTATTTAATATGTATTAATTTTTTTTTTTTTTTTATTTAATTATTTAGACTTTTATGCTCGATGGAAAACACCTCATAAGTATTGTGTACATATTTGTTTAGCCGGAATGATTGTAATGGTGTTTAGAAAAAGTTGGTTTAATTATATTCTTAAATTTGTTCATATCGTACTGATCAAAATACCATTATATAGGGGATTGGGGGGGGGACTCGAACCAAATATATGCTTATTTAGCTATCAGAGTTACATAGGATTTTCCATTCTCTGATCCTTTAACCTCTTCAAGTAAGGCATAGGACTGAAACCAGTAATCGCCAAGTGTTTCGATCTATTGCCAAGGCACCAATCTCGTTCCATGTTTTCCCGACCAGTTTTAGCTCATTGTCGAGCGTTGTTTTTTGGTTGTCCAGGTTTGAGGCTTCCTTAGGTGTTCCAAAACAAGGCTTTTCTTGTAGGATTCTCTGGTCTGTGTAGAACGTCACCAATCCATGTCTATTCTTCCTTTTCTGAAGCTCAATGGGGCACACATGCAGTAATTTCCATTGGTCTGTGTTAGATATAGGCTTTTAAAAATCAAAATACTGAGAGAATTATGTGTCCTCGTTGTATAAAGGTAAGAATATTTGACTAAAGTACAGTATGGAGAATTTGGCTCTACAAGATTCTCGAGACTTTTATGACATTTTTAATTGTAATATTTAGTAAGATGAAGAGTTTCTTCTTTTTTTGAAGTAAGTAATTAACTTTTACAAAATGTATCTTTTAAAATGAATTTAAGAGAAACTTTAAATAACTCAATTCAGTCAAGAAAATGTGTTTCTATAAAGAAAATTTATTTGTCTCAAATTCTTTCGTCTAAATACGATTTCATAATTTTTAACTGTTGAAAAACTATACGAATAATGCACGAATTTTGTTACAACAAATACACCCCATGTTAGGGGTATGGTCCAAAATATAATTAGCAATTCGTTTTCTGGTTTTGTTGTAAATTTAATAAGAAGTTAGAACTTCTCAACTATTAACGATAGAAAATATCAACTTGAATTGTAGAAAGAATACGAAAATCATTGGACATACTGAAAGTATTCAGTTTCTATAGACAAGCAAATTGGTACTTAAATGCAGTCTTTATGTTTAAGTAGGTAAGTGAAATTGGTTTTTTTTTTGTGGTATAATAAATAGGTTCTTGTCAAGTAATTTTTAACATTTCTTCAAGGGATTAAATTACTCTCAAGTCTTAAATACCTAATAATAATTTAGAAAAATTTAAATATTGTATAGTAAAACTATCTCTTTGAGTTCAAACAAACAACCTATCTGTAGATGTGTAGGAGGCTATATATATATATATATATATATATTTTTTTTTTTTAAAACATTACCTATGCATACACTTATAGACAAAATCATAGTAATTTTATATTTTATTGAAACAAAGCTGAACTGATGTTTAGTGTAATATTATGACGTGTTGCTTGCTGTGTGCATTGCCAACACCTACACTAAATATGGCAAACATATTTAAGGCTATACGATGAAAAAACACGAAAAAATGGAAAATGTAGGCATATCTACCTTCAAAATTGTATGTATTAATAAATCGGGTTTTATTAATAAGTATTAAATAATGATTTACATATATACAACGATGACGAAATATTATGACATATAGATGAATTACGAAATTATTTTTCATTCATTAGATTTTCATTCATAATATTATAAATGTCTTCAAATTATGGTATACATTTAATTGGAATGAAGATGTTAGAAGTAAGAAGGGCGTTGGTTATTATGTATGTACAGTTAAAAATGATTTGTGATTTTATTCGATTTATTTTTTGAATGTTTTCTTTACATCCAATCATGCAGTGTAGTATTGTTGAATTATAGTAAATTAATCAGTAGGTTGCAGTTGCATTTTCTTGTTATTTCATATGAATTTATAAGTTCGTTTCCCTCCCAAACCATATAACTAATCCAGTAAATTAGTGTTTCTTACACGTAAAATATGTACTTATATGAACGAAGATCGGATATAGTTCGGATTTGATCTCCATCCATTTCAGATATCATGTTTAGGAAAAGATTAACAAATGTTATAAAAGAGTTTTGACAGTGTTACTTGGAATGTGATTAATAAAATTTCCAATGACCCCTTTGAGGCGAAATATATATGAAAAACCGACCAAATGGCTCAGTGAATTGAGTGGTTGCCTTTGGAGCGGGAGGTCCAAGAGGTTTGAAACCAGGCAAAGTTTTTCTCTGGTGTGATGACTTTAATCTGTGGCCGGGATTGCACATAAAAATAGTCTAGAAATTGCATTATCTCAGAATGACAGTGCTTAAAGTGTCTCAGGTGAAATGGCGAGCATTTGTAAGGTTTCCAGGAGAAAAACCCTCAAGTGCTGCATTTCCACACACACAAAGAAGATATTATTTCAATGAGATAAATGTATATTCAGTGGTAACAAAACGGCACAATTGTGCTAATTG
Organism: Platyura marginata; assembly: GCA_026745375.1. Classification (NCBI taxonomy): domain Eukaryota; kingdom Metazoa; phylum Arthropoda; class Insecta; order Diptera; family Keroplatidae; genus Platyura; species Platyura marginata. The sequence continues at coordinate 4,849 of JANSTT010003172.1, forward strand.
GTAAATCAAGATAAATCTCGCCACGAAAAAGAAGAAGAAGAAGATGATCCTCTAAAATTATACATAGAGAATTGCTTCGATGTTATTTGCAATAGAAATGTTATTAAAATAAAAATATTATTTGGCATAGCTATCTACAAAAAAGAATCATTTAATGAATATGCCAGTACCTCCTCCTTTAAAGACGAAAATTCGTGACTATATACCTACCTAATATTTATAAGACAAATAATATTCAACATCAACATAGCTTCAGGAAATTTTCATATCATATCTTCATTATAATATCTATCAGTTCATGGTATATTTTCCATATACATGTAGGTATATTGATTTCTTTTCCAGACAAATGAAGATCACATCAAAACTTCAAAACCTAATCAAAATGAATTGCTTTGTTTCTCGCTTTTATTTGTTAATTTCTTTTTCTTGGTTATTTTTTTTTTTTTGGTCGAACATGATCTGCAATGCTATTGTTATACATTTGGCTGTAGGTACCTATTTTATATGTATGTATATATATATATAAGCATATGTAATGTGTGTCTATGTATGAATGTATATGAGAATCGATCTTCGACATTGTTCTTACAAAATTGCTTGCAGCTAAATTTGGATGTACAATTTAGATTCGAAGATAGTGATGTGTATATATAATAAAGTAAGAAAAAAAAATAAGAAATTGTTAAGTGATGGGAATGGAATTCTTTTCATGTAAAAGTACAAGAGCTATAGTTAGTTTTTAATTGATTTTTCTTTCAGTATACGCCATCGAAAGGATTTTGTTTTGCGCACAATCAAAATTTCGTTTATTCACTATACGACTGCCAAGATTTCATTTATTTTTTTTTTTTTTTCGTATAATTCCAACATACAATAAAACATCTCTCAAGTATATTATAAAATTGACGTAAAGTCATCTTTTTTGTTTGGGATAACAATGGAAAATATTATAGACAACTCATAAATATAAAAAGAAACAGGTAGAAAATGAACAAATAGAAATTTTTTTTTTTTAAGTAACATATAGACAAGAATGACTATGGTAAAAATTCCATGAAAAATCTCAATAGAAATTTGTTGTTGTGTTCAAAAGTTTCTTGTTATTCAATGCATTTGTGTATGTGTAAAAAAAAAAAAAAAATTTAAGAAGAAAAAAATCAGCCGCTAAGTTTACCTGATGATATTAAGCATTGGCCGTATATGCCTACATATACCTATACGAATTAGCACCTTTACTCAATTACTCGTGATTGTCCAATAATGATTAATTTATGTTTAGTTCGAAAAATCTATTTATTTATTTGTTTAAATCATATGTGCATTAGATATACGATAAATGTTACAAACAGAAATATAAATCAATTCTCAAATCAACTCTAATCTAATTCTAAGGCACGATTTTCCATGTAAATTTGTATCATAATTTTATTGTATCCATCTAACGCAATGACATCGACATAATCTCAGACATCTTAGCTAGAAACAGTATTGTTTAGAAACGAAAGACTTCTATAAGCGACGAACCTTTTATTCACATCTATACAATCATACATATGAATAGAAATGTTGTACAATATATAAATACATATACATACGTATTATATTCATATACATTTATAGATATTATAAGTGTGTTAGAAAGTTGATTTTTAATTATTTTATTTAATGTTTCTAAAAGTTAATTAAGACGATGTGCTGTGAAAAAATAACTATTGTTGAAATACCTACATATTTACTTTAAAACATTTTCAAAATTCTATGTTCACTAATTTAAATGCTTTGCAAACCGGTAACCGACCAGCACTAGGGTCAAATAAAGTTGGTGTGGCACCCTGTAAAAAATGTTTGACTTGAACGCCAATGAGAAAATGCCGTTTTTTTTAAAGTTATAGGAGATAGTTAAATGTGAAAACATTTTTATTATACAAAATTAATGAAAAATTAGTTACCATAATTCCTCAATTATTGAATTTTGTAAATGATTTGCGTTGGTCTTTCCAAGGGATAGTGTTTTTTTCCATAAAATTAAATAGATTCGGAATCAGAACGTTTTTATTACGTCGTGGATTTTTAATTTGTTTTTAACCTCTTCAGGAATATGTACGTATACTTTTTCAATTAAAATTACCGTTTTTTACCATTACAATACCATTTAAAATAAAAAAATAGAAAAATTAAAAAATCCAAAATTAAAAATTCATCCCCGAAGAAATTAAACGAATTTTTCAGACTTTTTATATAGAAAAAATAACAAATTCTTGTTTGTAATCTTAAATCATTACAAAAATTCCTTACCACGTACATATATCTTGAAAAAATTGTGGCTACATAAAAATCAAACTCAGTGCCATTTATCAGACAGTAAATTTTAAATTGCATCCTAGATTATTGATTTTTTCGTTAAATAGCAGGTTAACTAAAAATATATTATCTTCTGACTCGCTCGCGGGTCAATGGTCAGATCCGTATTGAATTGTTGGTCTCTCTATACTGTAGACGTAGAGATTTTGCATTTACATACAATAATTATTTTATGCAATAAATTTTTATGGATTTTCTTGGATTTAGTTTGATGCTCAACATTTTTTAATTTTTGACCAATAATAATTGGTTTTTTTTTAAAAAGAAAAACAATTTAACACATTACACCCTATTTCTTTTCAATATTTATTAGGGCTTAAAAAAAAAATAAGTAATGTAATAAGTAGGTATGCATTGCGTGAACATTTTTAAATATAATTTGTTTTTATGCCGCCACAAATCTGGGACCAAATCATTAAAATTACATACTATGGGATAATGCCTAGAGATACGAAATTTATAATATTCTGCAAAATCTTCTATATATAACGCCAAGTCTGCGATTTTGTTTTTATCTTTTTTTTTTCTTCAAAACAGTCTATAATTTAAAAAGGCACGGTTCACCTAAAGCAATAGACTCCATTAAAGCTAAATTAAATGTTGCAACATATTCATTTTTATATTCTTCTTGTTTTTTTTTTTTTTTTTTTAATTTGTTCAAAACAAAAATGGAAATATGATCGCATCTTATTTGCCTATATATTTTGCCGTGCATATAATAATGAAACAGTATTATACATATATGTATTATATATGTATTATACTCTAACAAACGCTAATGATTCTGCGCAATATACTCAACTTATAAGCATATATACATAGATATATAAGATCAACGTTCTGCTGAATATCCCAAGCTAAACAAAACAAAAGGATTTTATAGCACGGTAATGCAATTGAAAATATTATTTTTGCTCATTGGAGAGAGCTTGATGGACGCTTGGCCCATTATATAGTTGCTTATATTTCTTATATAATAAAAATAATTTAACAAATACATTTATATACATACATACATACATACATATATAGATATACAGATTGTTTTTAATAAATAAACTCAATATGCAAACATGAAAGTCGACTTGACTATGGATGGAGTGTATTTTCAGTACTTGGATTTAAATAAGAGTTGTTGGTTGTTGGATGGAAATGTACTTAACAAATCAAGTGATTGTTATACCTTTTACGGTTATTGCATGTACATATGTACCTACATACAATGTACATTTATGTCTTATATACATGTGTAGAGATATATGGTGTCATAATCTCATTTGCTTAGAAAAGTATCAGAAGAAGTAATCTCCATCGTATATGGTGAAATTTGATAATCAAATCTTTTAATTGCGCAAATGGGAAACAAGATCCAAATTTATCTTGTTTCTCAGCTGTAGTCTATGTTATGGGAAATTAATTATGCATATTAATATTAACTAACTTATAAGTAAGTATATAAGGTTTCACTATACATAATTCTTATATATGTACTGAACATCTTTCGCCGTAATAATAATAGATTATTATTTATAAGAATTTTTATTAACTACTTCATTGGAATAGTTACTTTCCTAGAAAATGATAACTCAGTAATTGCATACGAGTATCTCAACTTACATGTGAAAAGACAACATCTACCTTATAAGCTTGGAAAAAGTGTTTCTATTACAGATTCTTTATTATTTCCCTATAATTTGTAATTAACTTTACAGTGACGTCCAATTAGTTTGCCACATGCATAATTTATAGTTGACCAATTACTATTTCTAATTTATGGACTACAATTTTGTCAATAATTTTTTTTTTTTTTGAATTCTGCCACTTCATACCCTATTCGAGTCGCCACATTCGATTTATATTTATTTCGTCGGACCCGGAACAAGTAATTAATTTTCATTTCTCTGCAGATCTGTGAACAATATGGTTTTGTTTGTCACTCAATGTCTTTCAAATTGCAGTTTCTCTAATTAAGTTTAATGAAATTTGATGGAATTTTCCAACCTTTATAAATTAAGACCGATAAATGCCACTTGATCTATTTTTATTATTATTGTAAGAAGGCTATTTTAGATTACGAAAAAATGGGCGGTATTTTAATTAGGTATCAATAAATTTAAGGTCAAAAATTGGTTAAAGTGTTAATCTATTACATATATAATCCAATCGATATATATATCTAATATTCCCTACATAAAAAATTCGATTAGAGCTTCTTTAAATTTGTGATTATCAGTAAATTGCAAAAATTATGTGGTATATGTACCTACATTATCAATATAATTTGTTTATTTAAATATTGGAAAGCTTGATATTTACTATGTAAGTAATTCTACAGGTAATGTTTGCTATTTTGTTTAGTTTCCCCCCTCTATAATATCGCATATACGTAAACTATTGTAAATAAACTTAAACTTGATATTTTTTATGTGTGTTTTTTTTTGTCACTCTTAAAATAAGTCGTCGTCGTTTTTTTTTTAAGTAAACATACAAATCTAAACCTCACCTAGAAAAAATCAAATCAAATCTTATCACACGACGACAACCCATTTGTTTACAACCTTCGTCGTTTTATTGAAAACATATATTCGATGCACATTATACCTACCTAATAAATATATATATATATATATAGCTGTGCTATCAATATCGAGAAAATACATTAAAAGTTCTAACTTAAACTAACCATATCATCAATCAATCATTTTATAACTTTGTCCGATAAGCTTTTTTTTTTTTTTATACAAAACTTGGAAATAATAAATAAAAATACAAATATAAAAGATATGACCGTGTTGTATGTTGTTATATGTATGATGATAACATGAGAACGCTGTCTCCATTTTGTATTTGCTCAGGTGAAAATAGGAAAATTTCAGTGTGCTATATTTACGTGTTTTCTGTAACGTTTATAAATTATCTTGAGTAAATATGGAAAAAAAATTCAGAATAAGAAGAGTTAAATCGAGCAAATAAGAGAAGAGTCTGAATTCTTATGGGTTTTTTTTTTTATAAATATAAAAAAAAACTTGTTTTTATCTTGCTTTGTCGTAGATATTTTAATTGCTATATTAAAATTTAAGTATAGGTAAGAAAAAAAAAAATTTCTCTTTTTGATAAAATGGAACTTAGCATATTTTTTATGTGCAACTATTCCATAACTCGCATAAAAACGAAATACAACTACTAATCCAGGCCTGGCATTTAGTTAGAATTTACAGACTATATCCATCCTTTGAAACCAAAATTCTAACAACAAAATTAGTCTATTTGAATCCTTATTGGACGCTATTTTCCAGGTGATAATTTTAACGTACATCAGTCACAATATTCCTACTAACAAGTTACGAAAAAAAATGCTTCCATATACATATCTGCACAAAAACTGATCATTGAATGAGTTTTAGATATTAAGTGGCTCCATTTTTATAAATTACATCTCCAAATATATAGCCTGCATGTGAAATAATCAATCTCTTTTGAGTGAGATTAGTATTTTGGAATTTGGGACATTTCCAAAATAATGAAATAGCGGTAAAAAGAAATTAACTAATTGAAATAGACCTCAAGAAGATCTTCTAATATGGAAAATGAAAATACTTCTAGATTTTATTAAAAAGATCACACTTCCTGCATGATGTTAGGTTATACATTATGTGATAGGTTTAGTTATGAAAAAGTGAAACGGAAGGTTTAATTTCAACCAATTCGTTTGAAAGATCACGATTTTTCACACTCACAAGTCTTCTTATGAAACCTGACAAATATATTACATATAAAAGAACATTGCCAACATTCCAAAGCGTTCCATAGCTTAATCTAGGTATAACATATAGGTATCTTTCAATTCTTAAACAGAGCGATCAATATATTTATAAAGTATGGTAAGAATATTTCCTTGCATGATAGAGAAACAGCATTAGTCTCTCCAATTATTTCTAATAAATTTGATCGTATTTCCAAAGTATAACTTTCTTGATAGTTCGAGAGTGATCATAGGAATCTAAAATTAGTAGAAAACCATAGACTTTGTAGACTATAGAAAAAAATAACTCACTTTTTCCTTTTACAAATTCTGAATGTTTTTCCTCTTGTTGCCTTAAACGTATTCGCTCCTGACGACTCTTGTTACCTTCGCTCTTAAGATTATGATCTCGTGCCCATAGAGTTCCCACTAACAACATTAGCAGGAACCCCACAATAAATATTTGTTTCATAATTTACGCATATTATATTCCTTCTTAGTAATCCTGCGTATTGATGTGATCATTACACTATTAAAATTTTATTTTATCTTATTTCCCAATGGAAAATCGCACTTAAAACTTTTAAGAAACTTTTTTTTTTTTTATGGATTTATGTACAGTACACACTTTTAATGGCGTAACTTTGTTGGTTTTTTTTTTTTTTAATGATTTTCCACAGAAAAATATCACGAAATAAACACAAACAACTTACAGTAAGTATATAGAGAAAAAAAACAAAGAATGGATTTGTTCAAATGTGGCGCCTTTTCAATAAAATGCCATAACAAAAATCACGAACTTATTGCCAATAAAAATTATGTACGACCATTTTAGTGTGCAATATTTTTGATTATGTCATTTGTTTGTTTTTATTTCTTTAAAATACAATCTTAAAGAAATATTGTTAACGATCACGTATTATTGGTATTACCCATATTGCCATCGTCGATAGAAAGCTGTTTGTGGATGCTGAGTTGGCGCTTTGTTTAATTTCTTCGTTTTTGTTTTTGTTTTTGAAAATACGTTTTATTTAGAGGTAATTATTATTATTATTATTATTATTTATTTGCAACACCAATATACATACATATGTATATAGTTAGTTAATTTATTTATTGCACAATTATTTATTGGCTAATTTTTCTAACTATATGCGGAAAGGCGCAAACGGATAAGAAAAATAACCACACGGAAGTTTATATTATGCTAATTAACCCAATAAACTTTAGGTGTTTAAAACATTATAATTAAAGGCGTTTCTAAAGGTATCCAATAATAATGTACAAAACCACATGTTGATTTGTTTGTTTTTTATGCTTAACAATTGAGGTCATGAAGATGATCCAAATATACAAGCATAATAAATCCAATATCCAATTTAAATTTCACAGAAAAATCCAATTAACACTTTAGGCGTAACGAAAAACGATAAAAATTATTCAAAATGTCGTTAAGTATAGTAATAAAAAAAAAATCGCGCATCAAAAAATTGTAGCGCGACTGCGCAATGAACAAACTTACAACTCAAACTGAATCCAGTCGTTGTTTTTACGTTTGCGTGAGCTAAAAGAGCTTAATACTGTTACACCATCATGTACATATATAGTTGGATTTTGTTTATACTTAGTATATCTTATATGTATAATATACAAACACAATACCAATACCTTCGTAATATAAATAAATTTACTAAAAATACTTGACAGGTAACAGTGTATGGTACCTGGTCTACAGGTAAATCTCTGCTTGAACTAAAGAAATAGTGAAGGTGGTAGAGTATTTTTCATTAGGAGAATCTCTTTTTTGTTTTTGTTTTTTTTTTTTTTTGCTTTTTCGAATCTGGTAGACCATTGCAAGATAGCCCTGATGGTAATAATTATGGTGCAGACAAAAGTTTAAATGTAAACATGATTTTTGTGTGTTGTACAAATTATTTTCATTATAATAATGTTATTGTTTTTGTTTTTAAATTTTTGTATTTATTGGTCGATAAGAACCGTTCAACAACATGCGCCACTGTATAATTGATGTGCGTAATTTTATGGTAATTTCATTCCAGTTGAGTGTGGTGTTTAAATCGTATTGTTGATCGATTATACGCTTTGTGGATATTAAATTTAATATCAATTTAGTTAATCTCAATACAATAAATTCTGGAGTAAAATAAATACAATTTTTAAAAATCGATTTGAGTCTCTTTGATTTAGTGAAATATTACCTATTGTTCAAATAATATGCAAACTTTCATTCTAGAAGAAATAATTAAGACTAAACGGTATTAGCAGGAAAAAACAAATATTCAGATCGTCGAGAAAACTATATCGGGAATACAAATCGTTTAATTATTCCCTATTAGAAATTTAAAAAATATTTAATTCTATTTAATGCTAATGCGGAAGATATTTACCAATAAGAGCGGGGTTTTTTACCAGAGATTACCAGAGAGTCGGACATGATTCGAAGGTATAATCTCTATAAATCGGATTCTTCAGACAATATCTGATAGACAGAGCCTGTAAAAAGCAAGAATAGTGAAGACAATAGAAAGATATAATTGAAAGAATTGAATAACTATATACTGGGTGAAAAATGGTATCGAAATATTTACACCGAAGTGGTAATTCTGAAATAGAGCAATTTGAATATCGAAGGATTGATGCAATTTTAATAAACATATTATTCATTTTTCCACACAATATCGCAGATTTCAATTCGCATTAAAAAATTAAGAGATCAAAATCTACTTAACACCAAATATTCCTATAAGTTCCTATAACTAAATTCCATTACAATTGGAATTTTATTAAGTAATTATTGCAAAAAAACTGGCATATGAATCCAATTTTGTTCGTTATCGTAGAATTTTTAGAATCAGCAACATTTTTTTTTTTAATTTTTAATAATAATAAATTCCTACATACTTACATACTCCAAATCAAAATTAAAAGAAATTCACAAGATTGTAGTATAGATACGATTACATATAGAGACAATGCAAATCGGGTTTATATTTTACCTGAAACAAAAAATGACATATTTTTAATAAATTTCCATTACATAATTCTTAATTAATTCTTATTTTAAAGGAGAAAATATACTGAAGTTAGTATTTTGCGCTTAACCCATTAACGGCTGACCGTCGATTCCTTTGTCCGATTTTGACGAAACTTCACACAGACACTATTTAGGGCATTTATATTGACATGGTATTTTTTTTTTATTTTTCTTAAGCTAAATACACAGCCACTGATATGACATGTATTCCTCCATGTTTTTCAAATAAAATAGTTTTTTTATGACATAATCCCGAATTTTTACTATTTTTAGATTCCTCTAGGAGCGAATTGGGTATTTTGTCATGAAATTATACGTGTAGCCCAGATGAGTGGTCCCACCCAGGTAAATATATTTTTATCAGATAGAAGATACTTAAGGCTATTAGGCACTAAGAGGGTTTTCCGATTTTCCAGGCTCCCAATTTTCCAGAGTCATTTCCATCCAATTTTTCCGATTTTGTAAAAACCTTTTAATAAATTGCTAAACTAAAAGATCTTAATGCTAGATTCTAACGAAAGTAAGGTAGAGTTCAAGCAATCCTCAACATTCTCATGACTATATAGGAACATCAAAGTAATTATGCCTATATTTATATGGGCAAACTAAGCAACAATTAATATTGCAACGGTAAGACTGAAATAAAGGACAACGAAAATACATGGCATCCTGAATTAAAGTATTCACATCCATTACCAGACAGACTCATCTTAAATGACTTCTCTTTAGTTTCTTGTACAATACTGTTCAATTTAATAAAAAAAGGTCTTCATAAATGGCCATAATCATAAACAAATCCTTTTTAATGTCTGGCGCCACTACCCAACAATAAAACAATGCAATTCACCTGTCCATTAGTATCGAATAAGTACCCAGGTATTGGATGTAAATTTCTACAGATTATGTACATATGTACGTAGGTACTCGATTTATTTTGGAGAGACGAATATAGTAATAATGCGAATATAATTAAACACAATATTTATGAAAGGCGTATGCTTAGAGGTTGGCAAATTTCATTGAAAAATATTAATGAAACTTCAGATGAATTTTGAGTTTATGTATTTCTCTAAAAAATATTATACTCGTATTATTGCTTTTCTTTGGAAGTTGATTTGCCAAAAACAGGAACAAATGAATTGGGCGTTTTATTACTTTTTCATCTATTTACATACAACAGGTTTACCCAACGAATTATTAATTATTACCGACACCTTTAGTTATTCCTATCATTTCAATTTAGTTGTTTCTCAACAAATTAAAATTTTACACACAAAAAAAAACGTGACGCATAAATTAATATTTTCGACGATTTTGTCAAAAAAAAAAAAAAAAACAAAAAAAACAACAACAACAATATTTTCTGCGAATTATACAAAAACATGTTTTTATGGTTGGTTTGCTGAGATTGGAGCTTCTTATAAAAATAAAATATGTTAACGCCTCATGATGTATATTTTTGTTATTTTAAAAGTTTTTGTTTTTTGTTATTGTTTCACCTGGTGCACATATAATTTAATTGGTTTGCTTTTTAATTTGATTAATGTTCAGGTCATTTTTGAGACCAAGTACCGAAACAATAAATTCTCTCAATTTGAACAATTACTTAAGAGTTCTACAAAGAAAAGAAACACAGAAAAAAAAATATACTAAAACTTGTTAAAAAGTTTTTTATTCGAACTTGAATTTTTAATATGTTGTTGTTGTTGTTGTTGGCGGTGATGCACATTTAAGTAAACGGCTTGTTGATCATAATCACCAAGAAATTATATTATCTTTGCAGTCGGAATTTCTTCTAGCAGTTTCATTAATTGTAAGCAACTAATTTGTATATTGTATCATATGTATGATTTTTGCAGCAATTAAAATATGGAAAAATAACGTACGCTGTCCCAAAGTAGGTATTATTGAGGTTCTGTTCCATTTAATGTAGAAAAAAAGATAAAATTCTTATTTTTCCTAAGGATTTCTTATAAGGAGCTTATCTGAAATTTCAAAATTTGTTCGAGATGAATTTTTTTAATTTTGGTAGTTATTTTATTTATCGTATGGAATTATTAGCCAGGAGATTCACGTTGTGAATAGTTTGGCTTCCGTTTTGATAGAGCGTTCTTAGTACAGCCAGTGGAGGTCTCGATCTTTGTATCATCATTTCACAACTTTTGTAACATCATTTCAGTTCTGCCAAATTCTACAAATTCTCATACTTCAGATATATTTCTAACATTCGAAATATTTCTTTCGTTGCATCGACAATTTTTTTTAGCAATTATTCCTTGAAATGATGCCCTAGCCTAGACTTATAGTTATCAGTGGACTCACTCGGTCCAAAGCTTAAACTCCGTACGAGCGATCGAAACCTAGGACCTCCCGTTCCAAGGACATAACCACTATAACTGAGTTATTTTTGCTCAAAATACACTCAAAATCTCAAGACGCTTACAAAGTCTTGACCGAATATGTTACAAGGCATCTCTCAGGAATAGAACTAAAAGAAAAACTCTTAATACCCCAAACAATATTAGAGCTCATGGTATAAAATATAAAAGTGGTACTGGAGAACAATTTGGTCTTCCTTGAGTAAAATCATAAATTATTGTTGTTGTTGAAATTATTGTTCTTAAATAGTCCTTGTTCGTTTAATATGTACGACATGATTGATGTTAATATGAAACTATTATTTATTCAATGCAATACAAAATATCACACCACAAAAACTTCAAAAAGGATTTAATAAATGACTTGAAATGCATATTTCGAATCTAAGATACTTACTTTGTCTCTATTACTTTTGTCGAAAAATACCTCGTACTACGAATGCAATTAATTCACATTGAAATATATTGTGACATTGTTGTCTTGCTGACACCGCAACAAAGTGACACATTGTCGCCTTTCAAATTGACTTCTTTTACAAACGTACCAACAACGCATAAATACACGCTTAAGAGTCGTTCAAAAAGCAATGTAAATTTAAGTCGCTGGTTGGTCTTTTGTTTCAAACAAACAATAACACCATATATAAATATATACGATGGCGTTTTACATTTGAAATATTTATAAATAAAAAACACACAAAAAACAATTGAAAACCTTAAAAAATAAGAAAATAATAAAAAAAAAATCTTTTCAAAAAATTGTATGCCACATAAAATTTGACAGACGACGGAGTGAATTTTGTAGCCATTTTGAATTACAACAGATATTTTAAGACACTTGGTATCGATTGGAAATCTATTAACAGAGCTCTGAGAGACAACCGCAGCCAATCTTAAAATGAGTTCAGAATTGATTATTTTTTTTTTCTGTGATTGTATCTATATTATTATACACATACATATGTACAATGTATAGTGGTAAGAAAGTACATGTACAGTGTACACAACGTTCATTTTGGAATCAGTAGCGTATCCATAGGGGATGTATAATTTTTCAAGATAAACATTTATATTAGGGTTTCACTTACAAAAATTTGTCCACATTACTAACGTATCCAGTTACAAACCTTTTTTGTGACTTTACATACAAAATCCTATCAAATGTACGCCACTGATTAAAACTACCTATATCGATGGATCCATTTTGGTACCAACAGTTTTTCGCCATTTTAATTGTTTATTAACTATTTTTGACTAATAGGCAAATATCCAAAAAAAAAAAAAAACATTTATTTCTTATAAGCGTGAAATCTGATTTTCGATTAATTTAATAATTCTAGTGTGGATGACCTTTCGAATTTTTTTTGTTGTTGCGTTAGATTTCTTGATGATTTTTAAATTACAAATTGCTCATTGGATAGATGGTAAGATATCTATGAATTTATGGTTTTTAAAAAAGGAATGCGTAATTTACAAATATATTTAATAATATCTAGATTTGAAAATGGTTCTCTTTTGTTTGGTAAGTTAATTATTCATTACCAATTATCAGTTAAAACCATTATTTCTATATTCTAAGTACATAATTAAAAAATGTATGTAGTTAGGTATTATAAGTCTCGACATGTTTATGTACCCGAAGTTTTAATGTAATGATAACTCATAGTTAAAGTTTATTGAATTTTTACAACAAAAAAAACCTATACATACGGCAGAACTAACTAATCCCAACACAAATCAATCCAGAACAGAAGACAATGTGTATATAGTACATAAAGATAGTCCATTTACAACGCGTTAGATGCGTTCCTAAAAAATACCAACTTCATGGCTACTACTCTCCATCCCAATAACTTTTGATAGAGATTATTTGACGGGTCATTCTAACAAATGTTTATTGGGTGACGGGTGGAATTCTTCCAGTAAAAGTTCTCATGATCCCTTTTTTATTAATAGATGGATAAATAAATATTGAAATGATTTGATATTGGGCAAGGAGCGACAGTAAAGGTCATGTTGGGCAAATTGGATGTTTTTTTTAATACACATACATATTTTTGAAAAATAATCGTACTTCGTCCATGGAACTGTGGAATATCAGTTCTTTGTCTGTTTAGCTGATATTACTTACACTTTTATAATAAAATTTGTATTTCCTTATATAAATAGGAGATACATATTCAACAAATGTATTTCGATCGTGTTCTATCAATTGCAGTTGTATAATGTCTTAAAAGGATCTATGGCTTAGATTTTATGAAAAAAAACAACATGTATCAGATCAATATAAATCTATTATTTGTTATATTACGTATGTAATATAGAAATATTAATTTTAATAAATTCAATAAAATGATTACATAGCGGTCTTTTTATGATCAATTTAAAACTAACGAGATTTTTACATTAAACTTCTCACATAAGCAAATATTTACAAAAGTCCCCAGCATTTACCTCACTCTACATATAATACATAACCATATTAAAATCAAACAATCGTTTCGTTTAGTTTACTTGATCAGTGATCATTTTTCTCATAAAGGTATGCAAAAAAGTAAAACTAAACATTATACACATATTTTGCTAAATTAGGCAAACAAAGACCCCCATCCACATTATGTGGATTTTGTAATAGCGTGCACAACGCTTTCCTCGATCGATATATAAATTATATTATTCAAAATCACGATCGGTCGATCGACAATTTATGTATTATTTTTACAACTTTTTGTGCAATGAGAAGGAACGAAAATCATGATTTAGTGTTTTTGTTCATTTATTTTATATACTCCTTTCGAACACGACCTTTCAATGCACTTTGTGAGCCCCAAAGTGGTTTTTCTGTTTATATTCGCCGCGCTTTCATATACAAAATACATTCCCATTGCTCGTAAAGAGTTGCTTAAAAAAAAAACAAGTATTCCAACAGAGATCCTCGTTCATTCTTCTTCTTTTCTTTTTTTTTTTCATTTCTTAAATGCGCATTGTTAAAGGTCCGCCTCATTTGTTGAAACAACCAAAGCATAGCTCGTGGATATTCTTATCAGATTAAAGTGTAAAAAAAATCTCTGCATGTTTTGTGTATAAAATACAAGTTAAAAACCAGCTAAGAATATCTGAGTCTCAGAGATATACCAAACGAACCTCTCTGATTTTTTAAAAAAAAAGAAAAGAAAAAAGCGCTATGATGCATGGTCTTCTGGTATAAAAATCGTTATGGAACAAGTTTCTATTCGTGAGGTGCTATCAGGTAAATAAATTTGTGCATGAAATACAAGTTTGTAAATAATATTTAAATTTGTTAATTTAGAGCTTTCATCCATTAAGACATTTAGCACAATATCAAGTTCTTAAAATGAAGTCAAGTGTTAATCGATAAAAAAATCACTGTCCGAATACAGATTAACAATGTTTAGAAAAAAAATCTAAGAGATTTAAAAGTCTATGAATTCAAGCAGAAAATCAATATTTAACCGAAAACATTTTTATAAAATGAACGTTCCATATTCTACTATGTTCTTAACATAAAATCCGATCCGTTTCATCGATGTCGAGTTATTAATTGGAAATTTCTCCTCATCCCCATTAATCGTGTGGGATCACTGAAAGCTTTTCGCTTACAATTGCAATTCTTGTAATTTTCTATATTGCTGATCTTCGGGAAAAATTACTTAAATTTAATACTGAACTGTCATATCTGATTTTCCTAGATTCTTCTTCATTCCCTGTTCACTTTTCTTAATTCTTGCTATGTTTGCTTTTTTCTTCCATTATTCGCTTCTATTACTTGCAACTTCTTCTTTTATATTTAATTTTTACTTCTTATTATTTTTTGTTTCTTTTCTTCTTTCTATCATTTATATTTTTTTCTTCTTCTTTCTTCCTTCCTTTCCTTTCTTCTCATATTCTATTATAATCCAGATTTTCAATTTAGATTTAGATATTTCTCTTAAATGCTATATTCTCTGAGTGAAACCCAACTTTTCACTCGATCGATTTATTTTTCCACTCGTGATTTTAATTACAATTAGAAAAGTTCAAATATTTATGTAAATACGAGTAAATTATTACGAGTGGAAAGATAAATCGACCGAGTAAAAAGTTGGGTTTCACTCAGAAAATATATTTTTTTAGAGCAATACTGAGAATTCATAACCGTTTAAGTCCAATCATATACATATAGACGTTATTAATATATTATTAATATTAATCTGAAAATACACATTTTTATCATTTTTACCACTTCACCCCAACCGAATTTTTTATTTATAATTTTTTTTTCCAAAAAAGTCATTTCCATCAATTAAAAGATTTGTATAAGTTAAATTAAGATTTAAACATTATACATTTGAAATGTTGAACTATTAATTTAGTTAATCCGACACAAATATCAATTTATGTAAATGTCCTTTCATATAAATGTGTGTTGGCCATATTATACAATTTATATAGCACATAATATCAAATCAACCGTTGAGTTAAAACACAAATTGCATTATAATCAAAATAATATTTTAATGCACTCAGAAAGTAATAAAAGCTTTTTGGAACTTAATCGGCTCGGACGTTTTTTTTTTTTTTTTGGCAAAAAGGAGTTGGTTTTTTTTCTTTAATGTTTATTGCTGGCACGATTTAATGCTTTTTGAAATCCAATATTTTCACACGATGTTAAACTTGGAGATTTTATATTACTCGTACTACCTATGTTTATGTGGATATTACAAAAAAAATAAAAAAAATAAAAAATTAAAAACTAAATTTGCACATTTAATTTATTGGCATTTTTTATGTTATGGCACACGGCATAAATCAGAGAGCTTGACCGTTTTCGATATGTAATAAAAATTTGTAAAATTTTTTTTTTTGTTTTTTTTTTTTGTTTCAATTTGGAAATTTTTTTAATATAACCAATATGGCAAAGGCCAGCGATAAGATAGAAGAGTCATTAGCGAAATTGAATATGCGAATTTTATAAAAAAAGATAATATTTTTAGTGCTAATAACGCATGGAGTGTGGGAATTTGATTGAAAAGGTATAATAACACCAGTCTTCGTTAAATGACTGACTCATCTGTATAATATCCATGATTAGAATAATAAAAACTAAACAGTCGTGACTTCTTTAAATATCATTTTAATATGTTGCGACCATTACAAAGTTATTTAGAATAATCGATTCTTAACATAGAATGCTATTAAAATGGAATATGATTATGTTAATACTCATATCATTATCATTGTACTCTGAATGTATGCGCTATGATCTTCATTCTCTAAGAATTTTTAACCTAAATGACTAAATAATTTGAAACAGTGATTTGAAACCCTTTTACACCTACAGTATAGGTACCTAAGTAGGTATGTCTCATGTATGTCTCATGAAAGAGAGGAATTTATTTGAAATCTTTTGGTGTTAGTTCCAAAATACCTACATTAAAACCAATAAAGAAGGAATAATTGGCTACGCCGATTATAATACACCCGTATGAGTTCTTATTTATTATCTACGACTTTTTCGTGTCTATTTTGTTTGTAGAAATTGAGTAAATAGAATACAAATGATTAAAAACCATAGAAATGATATAAAATTGATCACAGCGCCATAACGGTAGGTCGTAGAAATTATTAAACTATTAGTAAAATTTTCATTTTTTTATTCTCTATCATTTTTATTACATTCATTTTTTCCATAATCCAAATATTTATCGAGTAAATTATTAAAAACCCTTTAATATAAAATTGATTGCAGCTCTATAACGGTAGGTCATGGAACTTTTTAGTTTATTTTTATACTTTCTATAATTATTGTTATAATCATTTTTTCTACATTCCGACTTTCGAGTAAATTAATGGTTTATACTTTAGAGATCTTACACAAGGTCTAGGACAACATAATAAACAGTCAATTGTAGCTTTCCAACTTCAGTCACTTAGCTGGAATCTTGATCACTCAGTAGTGTTTATCTCCGAAAGGGTACAATGTTCATATGGGTATTTAATATCGAATAACTGTTCAAAAGTTTCGGATAAATACTGTTGATATTATACACCCTCGAAGAGTAGATGTTGTCTGCGCAACTGATCAATAAGCTCTAGTAAAAAGAAGACAATCATCGTTAATTAACAATAGTTAAATAAAAATGACTAATTATGTAACAATATATGTCAAACATGATTTATAGTAGAAATAGGGATTGTTAAGTTTTTCAGACGAAAGCAGTGAAACTTCAAAACTTTTTCTTATAAATAAATTAGGTTTAATATGTCAACGAATTACAGTACCACAATTACAATCAGCATTATCCATCATCTATCAATATCATCGCATACCTTGAGATTAATTTAAAAAAAAAAAAATTCACAACAGGGAACAATTTGTTAATAGGTTTTCCAAAAGCAGCAGGATAACTGATACCTAATAGTGGTTCATATAAACCAAAATCATCCTAAATCAAATTAATTAAAAAACAAACACAAAATCACAAATCAAAACGTTTCGAAGAATTTATTTCTTCAAATTTGGATATTCCTTAAGAAAAACTAATTTCGTCATGCATGCATATATCACTCATGATGCGGTACCAGGAGGGCCCTATATATAGAATATCCAAAGTATTATAAGACTCGTCGAATTTGTTATCTATCTGATATATTATTTGAATTTTGTATGTAAATTACTTCTCTTTGGTTGTTTATCCATTTGTTTAAGCATAAAAATTGAAGATTTTAACTGAGAGATAGGCGGCATAGGATTCTTAAACAAATTAATGAAAGAAGCCCAGCGCAACAACTGACTCAATCGATTTTTTCTTATGATAAAAACATCATTAATATCACGTTTTTTAATTAATTTTTTTTTTTTTTTATTTATGATTTTTTTTTTAATAAAAGCATTTCTTAATGTAATGGATGGTATGCGTAGATTTAAATAACAAAATACATTCCCTAACTGACCCAGATCAATCTTCATCCACCATGAAGACCGAGAAATATCTTAAAAGCATTTAATATTTTTTTGTATATGATATTAGCTGTCGATGTTCATTTTTTTGTATTTAAGAAATGATTTTTTTTTTTTCTCAAAATTTGACAGCTGAAAATAATGCTTTTTGGTTCCTTTGACTTAAGATCATTTTTTTTCGTTTTTTTTTTGTTTCATTTGTTTCGATAGAATTGATGGTGAAACGAACAAAGGCCAACCGAATGGTCATTGTATTTTGGTTTAATGTAAATGAAAAAACACCCCTACGGTGTATTACCTGAAAACGTCTTCAAGTTAAACGTTTTAGAATTCATTTGATGTTGTGTGTATATATGCAAAAGTGGAAGGCTGGGTAGATGTACGATGTAACCTATATGTAGTATGTTATATTATTTTTTTTTTTATTTTTTTACATTAAACATAACAACAAAACTCTTGACGCCAGTTGTCTTAAAAGTGTTTCGTTTTGATTAACAACGGTCGATGTATGTATAAAGTATAATACTTTTAAATATCGTGAGAATGTATCCTTAATTTTTTACATGTCTTTATACAGATTTGATTGATGTTGTATACTTATTGCATTATACAAATTGTTATAATGATTCTAGAAGTTAAAAGTGAAGAATTGTAACTACTACATATTATACAATATTTTGTTTATTGTGAACATTTTTTAATCGTTAAGTGTAAAAATTCAAAACTAAAAAAATCTATTAAAGCTTCATCTCTTAGTTAAGTTTAAAAATATTTCCCGCCATTTTTAAAAACAACCAAAAAATACATTAAAGCCTCATCTTCTATCTGAGTTTAAAAATATTTTCCGTCATTTTTAAAAACAACAAAAAAATTCCTTAAAGCTTCATCTCCTAATTAAGTTTAAAAATATTTTTTATCATTCTTACAAAAAAAACTAAAAAATTATTTAAAGCATCGTTTCAGTTTTAAAATACATTTGGTCCGTAAAAAAACAATTAAAACTTCATCTCCTCTAGGATTTTTGAAAAAAAAACTCATTTGAACTTCTTATTACTTCGGAAAAATCTTGTAAAACATAATCCAGAACTGTTATATTAAAAAATAATCATCAATTTTTAAAATCAAACAAAAACCAAATCAAAACTAAAGAAATACGGGAAAAAGTAAGGGTTGCGGTTTTTATAACCGCTAAAGTATATATCGAACTGAATGAATTCATTGAAGGAGGCGATGTGGTACGGATTCATAAAAGCACAGAGGCTCAGATTGGCTGGCCATCTGGCTAGAATGGACGAGAATCAGCCTCAAAGTCGAATATTTGCAGTACGAGCCCAAGGTGACAGAAGCAGAGGTCGACCCCGAGCGAGATGGCAAGACAACATCGAAAATGATGCAAGAAAATTAGGAGTGAGGGGCTTGTGGAACCATGCTCAGAGACGAGATACCTGGAGCAGGCCAAAACGCACCCCGCGTTGTAGCGACCATAGGAAAGAAAAAAAAATTTTGCGTTTTTTCCAATGGTAGACAATGGGAATTTTTTTTAAAATCTTTTGAACTTATTTTTTTCTTGAAATTCAAAGCTTAGGATTACTGATGGGAATTCAACAAATCGAAACATTTCTCGGTATTAAATAAACTCAAATCAGCGAAACATTATGAATTTTGATTTTTTCTGTAGGTATTCTGCTATTCTATTTATCAAATCATTGGTTTATTCTAGACGTAGGTTAATGATTTGTGTAACTACTATACATACAGTAAAGTATATGTTATATGATTATGGTAAACTAGACACTTGTAGACAGTAAATGGCATACCGAAATATCAAATTAATGTTTTTTGATCGAATTCAAATATTTAAATGTAAATAGCACAGTAGTTTTGTGCGAACAGTGTTAAGTACTTAGTTGGTGTTAAAATAAATACAAAAAAATATTAATAATCAATATTGAAATTGAAAAATAACTGATATCTACCTAATATCTTAGCTGTTTCTTATTCAAATTTCTAAATTCTCTATTATATGAGCTATCATAGTTAAATCGAAAATGTACACAGGTTATTGTACTCTTATGAAAAGAGTATTAATTACAAAAAAAAGAAAAAAGATGTGGAATTCTTTTTATCTACTTAATACAGCCCATCTATTATGAGAACTAATCGTATTTAATACGTCGTACATTAAATTAATTACCTGCTTTTTTAAAACAAATTTTACCAATTAATTAAAAAACTAAATTCCATGAATTCAAAAATATGGTGAGTTTAAAACAAGTTTAATTAACAAAATCCAAACGAAGTTATGATTTTTTTTTTTTTTTTTAATGAAGATGAAGAAAAGAAGATGAAGATAAAAAAAAAAACGATGGAATTCATATTTTCTTTGAAATAATAATAATAATAAAAAAAGCAAATAAAGAATACAACATTTAGAAGATAAAAAAATCTTAAATTAAACTTGATACGAGTAGGTATCTTATAATGATGACCCCGAAAATATATTGCCCTATGTTGGAAATTAAATAGCTACGTATAAATGTACAATTGTACATATGTATGGTCTACACTGGTACATCTAATAGAATATATTATATAATAATTCTTTAAGTAAAGGTACATACAGCAATGTATGTTTTTTGTGGAAGAGTACCTGTGCGTATAGGTACCATTAAAACTTATTATGGTTCAAAAGACAAAAGCTTTTTTTATTGCTAATAAAAGTTCGCACGATGCCATAGTGAAAGGATTAAAAAAAAAACAATTAAGTAATTTTGGCAAAGACCATTATTCACAAATCGACTAATGTTAATTTTTGGCTCTGTGCCAGTTTTAACGAAGGAAAACTATGTTCTGAAAAATGTTGAAAAAATTTATAAAACTTTAATAATTCAATGAAGAAGTTACTATCTAATAATACCGTCTAATAATACCGAAAAGAATCTACGAATTTTCCCGAGAAATAATTCTGGCAAGGTTTTCTATAGAATTAAAGTAAGTCAGACACTATACACCAGTTGAATGCAGATAAACTGAATGAAGATTTGATCAAAATTGCATTGTTGATGCTGATATGATTTGAGCACTTCGACAAAACTACATCGAAAAATATAAGCTTTGTTGACCTAATTCTGTCATGTTTTCGAAAATAGTTCTTGGGAGAATAAAACATTTTAGTACCTATGTTGTTGAGAAAAACTTTAGTTTCAAAAGCTTTTTATAAGGCTTAAGTGATTGTAAAAAGGTTGTTTTTAAAATCCATGTGTATTACTATTTGTAGCAGCTACGAAACGTGAACAATAAGGTAGACGAATTTTAACAATCTAATTAATCATAATATTCAAAAAATTAAAATACAAAAATGTATCGCTGAACTGGGGTAGACAATGTCTTCTATGTATATTAGACGCTACGCCACTGATTTTTATTAATAATTAGATGGTGTTTTTATTTGACTTTTTATAATCTTTAGATAAAATAAGTAGATGTCAAAATCGTTATTGTAACGTAACAGTGTGGTTTTATTTCGGTAAAAATTTGAAAGCCAAACTTTTTTGAGTTAGTCTGTCATAGTTACTACTATAGTCATCTGAAAACGTAAAAGTCTATAATATCTAATGAATTGTGTAACTTTAATAGACTTATTTAGAGATATTTAGTAACAAACTTTAAAATCTATTTTATTAATTTATTCAAAAGGACTGAATAGCTACGTTTTGAAAAAGTGTGCTATTAATAATTACAAAGTAAATTTTTCCAAATGTATTTTAAGCGTATTTTAAATAGAAATAAAATAGTCTATTGATTTGCTAAACGTGATATAAAATATTCGACAAAACTTATTTCTTCGAAAATGTAGTTTCATTGAAATGTCATTGTAGCTTTGATAATGGTAACGACACCGCGCGACGGTTTGTGTTACCACACAGGTTTTATCTCGCGGATTAACTACAACAACAAAAAAAACACTACCAAACAAAATTCATTAAAAGAGATGATTTATTCATTTGAAACCAAAGAACTCCAGATAACTTATGCAAATCCAGAAACCGATTACTTTCATTGGTCCGACATAAAATAATAGAAAAACTATGTGTTTTATGCCTTTTTTATGCATTCTCAATAATCATAAATTCATAGCTCTGAAAGAAAAAGAAGAAAAAGACAAAAAAAAAACTAAATTCTTCAATATTCATCTTATAATGATCACGAAAATAATTAAAATTAACCAACTCATAAGTAACATTTTAACATAAAACCACTTAATCCTCCAAGTTGTTTTCGAATCAGCATTTATCTGCGCATACGTATGTGTTAGTTTAAATTCCAGAAATTATGTGATAGTGGTAGTGTCTATCTAGTGACGGTATTTTGTATGTGGAAATTTTGTAAACTGGTTTCACTTCTATACAACAAGTCTTGAGTTCATTACTATAGTACTATCTTATACTTACATACAGTCTATCTTTATTTATTTAACTCTTGGATGCTGGAGCTGGACGTATCTTGTACCTTTGTAATGGAATTTGAATGCTTTCGGTACAGTAAATTTCATATAAGAATTATTTTTCAATCGTTATTAAAGAGTCAAGCTTTTTTATTTCATTTTGTTTTGTAGGAAACGTAGAAAGGTGATGCTTTTCTGTACATTCTGAACAACTGAAATGGAGGATCTTCAGATATTTTATCTTTTTGTCCTTCTTTGAGAAGGGATGAAAAGTTCTTTACCTACAATTGTCACTCAACAATTATTTATTTTAGGCTTTCTATCATTTTCCTACAATTTTCAGATAATTTTCCGCATACGATGAACATAAAATTGACAATAAAATAGTTCTTCCATTTTTTTAACTAACCCTCTAATTGCATACCTTCGTTAATCCTCTGTTAAAACTAACAGAACTTCTTACCGGGCACGGTCAGTTCAAAGCGCACTTATGCAGCCTCGGTGAGGTGGTAGAATCAACCTGCAGATTCTGCGAACTACTGCCGGAAACGGCTGAGCATTTACTATGTGACTACCTAGTCGTATCGGGAAAAAGACAAAAGACGCTAGAAAGCCATTTGGCGAACTGTTTGGAAATCCGTGACACACTTTGGTGAACCATTCTAGGGTTCATTCGTTCATTAATCTCTTGGAATGGTAGCCAAGGGGCAAGTCACTACGCGAGGGATATCTAATGGACCCATCGGAGGTCTAGTGATTTTTGAGCACTTTAGAGTGCCTGGCCTTCTTCTACACTAAATAATCCTGTGGGATAATTTATAGTAGGTATATAAACTTTATTTTAAATGGCGTCGACTTTCTTATCCAAACTAAAAGTCTATAATACTCTCTAGCTCACTAAATATTGAGTTCTTTTTTTTAAAAATAAATTTAATTTATTTTTATTTCATTCTGTATATTTTAGTGTGTATTTTAATGCATTTATTTCTTTTATAGATACATTTATTATCATATTTTCTTTTTTGAAGAATACTTGAACAATGCACTAGGTTGTTATATTTATCTACAGATAATAATTAGTTATGTTCCGTATTTGGGTACCCGATAAAAAGTATCAGATTCCCTTAACAAATCTTAAAACGAATAGACACTAATAAAAAATTTTACAGCAATATTAATTATAAAAATCTCAAAAAAACTCACAATTATTTATTTTAACAGCAAAAAATAAAATTCGTAGCTTAATTAAATATTAACATTACTTTATTTAAAATAAAGTCGATGTTGGAGTTTTGAATTTTTTTTTTAAATCGAGGGTTTACTGTAGAAATATAAAATTGGGTAGAAGATAAAGATACACTCATCACTCATCACAATTTTCTGTAAAACCCGACATGGTCCTATTTTTTCATTTTATTTGCCTCCTATTTTTTCCCCTTTTTTCGTATCTGGTCAAAACGAACAATAATTATATTCAACATGTAAAATGGTATTATCTATACTGTTTTTTTATATGAAATGTTTTCTATATCTACTTAAATTTCATTATTCATTCGAAAACGAACAATTTCTTGTCCTAGCTACAAAAATATCAAATATAAAGTATCGAACATGCACATCATTAATAGCAATAAAATCTAAAGTTTATAAAAACCAACTTGTACCTTGCTTGGAACATTGCAATTTATTGACTGAGACCTTTTACACTTCATATATTACAAAAAAGCAACTTACAACGATTAATTGCATACCTAAAATAAATATTATGCAATATACAAGGCTAAAGTTTTTTTATGAAAATATTTACATTAACAAGTAAAGATGGCGGTAAAAGCAGTTCGTAACTTAACGAAACTTAAAACATAAAGTTAATGCAACCGTTTGGTTTTTGCTTTGAATGTTGAAATGTTGTAAGAAATTCAAGCTTTGTTAAAAATGTATCAATTGATTCGTAAAGCTTCAGCACTTAGTACTAAAAATGGCTTACGAGTATAAGAAGTTAATTGGTCCAAGGTGGTTTGAACATTTTACCGGATAGATTGCGCTACTAACTAAGCGAAAATCAAGAAAAAGGGAAAAATGGAAAATTAATTATGCAAATATATTTACATACATATACATATTGGTAGATTACATATGTGCATTTTCAGTGGTTGGTATTGCAAGAGAGAACATATTTTACGTGTATAGGAATTGAAATGAAATAGGTGCTCAACACATGCGACAACTATTAAATTCTCTTTTTTCATTAAATTAAAGTCCATAAAAATGATTATTAAATACAATTTTTGTACAAATAATAACAATTCCACATCCAAAAACATTCATCTAATCTCCTTTAATCAATGCCAAAGTTAGTACCCACTTTATGACTAATATTCCAGTATACATTTTGATTATAGGTATCTTTAGAGAATTTTCCACCATTTTTCAAGTATTTTCTATATTAACTTAAATACTATGAATTAATTAAATCTTTATAATCCAATTAAATATTTATTGAGTTGAGACGAATAGTACGACAGGGTTTATTGGAAATATGGACGTAATTTATTTTTCGTACAAAATGAAGAAGATTATAGCTTTTCAATGAAAACAAGATCATTTTCTTCTAGCTAGAAATACGATCTTGTGATCTTACGCATCTCAGTTCATCACAGTCGACTTATAGTACATAAATTAAATTTAAAAATATTACTTCAGTAAAGTAAAGTAAAAAATAAAAAAAATTAGAAAACTAATTTTTGTAGTTTAATTTGAAACCATTGAAAACTGCATATTATATTTTCCATTAATACTGTGACATACGTATGTATGTATGTAAGTAGACACTTTTAAGATTTAAAACCCATAGGATGATAAAAAATATTTGCCTCTACATAAAGCTAAGATAATGTGTTAAATATTCCGTGACAATATTTCTAAAAGGAAGACTTCAATTATATTTCGTAAAAAAAAAGTTTCTTCTATTTTTCTGGATTATAAGAAACCTTGTGGCATTTTAATAATTAATACACATCAATTCTTCGGATAAGTAATGATCGGAAACGGAAAGCCGTGAAGATTTTTTTTTTTGCATATTTCTTTCTAACTAAATAATAAGTAGTTGCTGCTGAATACTATTAATTGATAAGTAATTTGATGCAAATACAGTCATTATTAATTAATTGCAGTATACAATTTTTTTTTTTATTTTTTTTAATAGTAAATACTTAGGTACTCGATCTCTAACTTGTTTTTGTTTTCATTGGTTAAATGTACGTACAGACGCACCTGTATATTATGTATAAAACCACTTATTCTGATTTTAAATATATTAAGTATTGATTAGTATGCAATATGCAAAATAACCATTATTTATAAATATTAAATATTCCTTCAGCATAAACTATAAAACAAGATTTGCGCCAGGAATAGAGTTAAGGTAGGTATTTTTTGCAAATCGCCATATTTGTGCTATGCAAATTTTGCAGATTTTTATTTCCTATACATACAAGAGCATACAAGAACTGTTCAAAATAAACGGACAAAAAAAAAATCAAAGAAAAAAAAATGTTTTTCCGAATTTTTCCAGTTTCAATTGAATTCAAATGAGAAATTGAAATGAATATGTGTTTAATAAGTGTCTGGTAAAGAAGTTCATATATATATATATACAAATACAAAACAATTTTAATTGTCTGAATTGCTTAACGGCCATAGGTTAACCGATTCTTAGCATTGCTTATGAGACGACGATTATTATATAAAAATTAATTCTTCTCAGTTGAGAAAATAACAAACATGTACCTACATTATGGACAAACTCTAGGCAAAATGCGTAAAAATGACATTTTATTAATTATTGTAATTATTAGTATGTAAAGGTTAAATGCATTTCTAAGAAAGGTCAACAAGTTTTAGAAGCTAGAAGAGTTCATATATAGGTGTGGCTATAAAATTGCATAAAAGTTATTTGTAATATTTATAAATTAATTGATGCTAGAAAGCCACTAAATTACAATAAAAAGTTAGTTGAGGCTGACGCTGATGCTAAACTATAAAACAAATGGGTGAAGATTTCGAAAATTTTTTTTTTTAGCGCAATAAGATCCGGAATATTTTATTTGACTAGAAAATTTTACAAAGACGTGATAGCCGGATTGTTGCAGTACTAAGAATATATTGGGTAGTTGTATAAGATGGTTCACTTCATATAATGAATTTAGTCAAAAGATCAGCACCCATTGGGATACAATCTCAAATCTATTG
>JANSTT010003183.1:0-32032 GCA_026745375.1 Platyura marginata
TTTACACGGTTTTTCTATATAAAAGTTAATTTTTCGAGTTACACGGTTTTGTGAGGAACCTATCTTCCGTGTAAAGCTGGGGATAGGGTATAGCGAATTGCACTAGTATTATAGATCTATGATGTCCTCATTCGAGATGGCCATTTTAAAATCTTACATCCGAATGTACTACTTCTACGTCACTGGCATAAAACCTAATTTCAATTCGTATATATGTAAGATATAATTTGACTTAATTTAATTACTCCTCAACTTTAACAGGAAGCTTCTTGCTCTCATTATATTTAAATAAGAAATTTAGGTTCAATTACAAAGCGTAAACAAACTGATTTTGCGATGGTGTTTATGATAAATTTAAATGAATATTACATTTTTATGATAATGTTGGCACATTATATTCAATGCATAAATACCTACGGAACACAAAACGCACCGCAAAAAAAAATGGTTTTTCTTCCATATAAATTTGTAAATTGTACTAGTTTCACAGGGCACAATTAAATATTATTTACTTAATTGCACAGATAACTATAATTGTATAAATTAAATTATAGTTTATAATTTATAGTAATTTTATTTAAGCATTCGTTACCGCTGTTAAGCAGTAGTATGCCATCTAATTAATTAGTGGGTACATAGCATAATAGTTTTTGCATGCAACATAATAGTTTTATAAAATAATTAAATATTATGATACTTGTGCGTCTCTCTGGGATTTAATTTTATTATGTTTTATTAAGTGTGAGATTACATTATTATTGAAAGAAAATTGCAAAATATATGGCTAATTATGTAGGATTAGTTGGTTAACAAAATTATGTGAAATTTTGTATTGTTTTTAAATACGTTGGTATAGGTAATGTCCACATTATTTTTATTATAGTAAAATTATTTATTTATTGAGCCATAATTCAAAAATTACATTCAAATTCTCAATTTAAACGATTTTAAGTAAACATGACATTTTTGATTGTTTATTAGAAGTCGATTATAGTAAAAATGTACGTTTCTTTTAAAAAAATTAGTTCCAATTTGACAATCAGATGGCTTTCGAAAAAAGTGTTTCTATAACTATGGTGAGATTGGTGAGTTTACAAAACGATAATTTATCATATTTAAAAGTGACAGTTATCAGTCAATATTTAACGGTTAGCAATTTGAATGTGATAATTTTGGGTATATTTTCCTAACTATCTCCTCATGGAAAATATTTTGCAAAATTTTGTATGCTTTGGAAATAACAAGCAGCATTTGGTGTCGTCCAGCATGGTGTTCCTCTGAGGATGGATCATCGATAGTCATAGTTATTTTTAATTGTTCTCATCATCATGAGACTATTTTTTAAAAAAACTTACGTCATTTTGATAAAAAAAAATTTGATGAGACACCGAACATTCTTGACCGTTTTTTTAAAAACTGATATAATTTTGAAATTTCTTAATTTTAAAGATATGGTTTTGAAACTTTGTATCTTTATATTATTTTAAATTTCTAGCATTTTTTGCCACTACCTCTGGTTTACAATTCCTCCAGTATGGTGTTGATCCTGTTTAGGAAACCATGCAACCCACTCTACAGGCTTGTCGTAATTTTCTCGGTAAGGAAAAGAATGAACTTATTTATTAGTCTTCTGCGAACTTGTGCTTTACATTCACAAAGGATGTGTTCCGCAGTCTCATCTTCAATATGGCATAATCTACATGTATTGTCTATGGAGATTCGTAGTCTGTATGTAAATGTTTGTTAAGCCTGTAGTAACCAGTGAGGAATCCAGTCACTGAGTGAATTTGGTTTCCTTTCAAGTTGAAAATATAATTCGTCAATTTGAAAGAATAGTTTACGATAAATTTCTTGGAGTGTCTGGATCCTTCAATATTTTCCCAATTGACTAGTTCTTCTTGCATAATAAAATGCAATTATTCATTTCTGAGCCATCTAAATGATTTTGCTGCTAACCCACTAAAGAGTTCGTTCCGTCTGATAAACCGAACGTCACGTCAGCTACCTAATCATTAAAAAGATATATTTTTGATTTGTTTATGAATTAAAAGCAAAAAAAAAACGGTCATGTTAATAAATTTACTTCGATTCGTTGCCCCTTTACAGACATATTAAACCAATTACATCATAACTATATACATAATAGTATGTACTACATAACATATATGTATAAATAATGACAGAAAATGTTTTAATCGAAGATTTTCAACAAATATATTATTTATACTACGCTTGTATGTATACTGTCCACTGTAGCTATGGTTGTTAGAAAACTTGTCTGGAAAATTGTAAACCGTTTCTCATAATAGGTACATATATTTATTTTTATGTGGAAATATAGAGGTTTTATATAATTAAACTTGTCAGAAAGAAAAAAAAATTAGAAGCAGTTCAGAAAGCAACAAGAAAAAAGTCGGCAACTTTATAAAGTGCGAGAATTCAATTAAGTTTTTTTTTTTTTTTTTGCTATAGATTTTCATGTTGAAGTTGACGCAATTTATTGCTTTATAAAGTCTGAGGCTTTTAATTTCCGCTGCATATACACGGTAATGGTTTTTTTTTGTACTAACATTTGTAATAATCTCAAAGCATATATATTAGGTGGGTAATTTAGATAGGAAATTTATTTCTTTTATTGTTTTGTTGATAATGCGATGAGTTTTGGTTCGATGCGATTTAGATCTTATAATACAAAAAGTAAGTTTCATTTAATTGTAATACTTATGAGTAGAACCAGTTATTTGAACTCAAACAGTTCACCTTCTTTATAAAGTTTTTTTTCGTTTTTCATATCGATGGTTATTTGAGAAAAGGCCTTAACATTAATTTTTTTCAAAAATGGTTTTATTTTTTAAATCTGTTAATTTGGGATATTTTACACTATATGGCAACACTATTTTACTAAATTTCACCTAAAAATATGGTTTTTCTCCGCTTTTTGAACGATTCCTATCATATCTCTTCGTTAAAATGCTGTGTAGTTTTTTCTCTCTCCTGAAAAAAATCTAATGCCACATTATTGCACATTTCTACAATCCTGTCTTTGCTCTCCGATAGCTCTACTCTACATCTATGTCGCCTCCACCAGTTTTGTTCCTTGTAGCTCTTAAGGTACCTTTTTTTTTTTTTGTTAAATCAATTAATTTTTTTTTTGATCTTCTAGGATTTTTTGCTAGAAATAATTTAAATGGAAAAACAATAACGGAAAATAGTAATATATAATACAATTTACTTACCGTCATTTATTTAATTTTTTTTTTTTAATGTAAAACAATTTTTTTTTTTAAAACATACAAAATGTCGAAATGGTGACATTTGTCCGTTTTACCCAAATACGAAATTTTTGTATGAAGCTTTTTTTATTTAAGATTTTCCAGAACCCTGGGGACAGAAAACTTTTGTTATTGCCCCAAAATCTTAGTTATAAAATTTGGTCCAAAAAAAATTATATTTGATAGTCTCACGTTCAAAGATAAAAATTGAGTAGTTTTTTCAGTTTTTGATCTATAACTTATCAACGAATAATTTTAGCTGAATGTTTCGTTTATATTTTAATTATTTAGATAGACCTAAATATAAGAAGCCTCTTAATTTTTAACTAACTTTATCAGTATATAATATAAAGATTCTTGATTTCTATATTCCCAATAAACAAATAAATAAACAAAAACAAGAATAAAAAATCAAATTTTGGACTATCGCTTCTAGAATTTAGTTATCCTCATAACACCGATCATGACTGTATACTGATTTTGAAGCTTCTGTAACTAGTTTCACCGTTTTCTTGATTGCTTGAGTGTGATTAGAAAACTCTCGCCAGTAACGAAGGATTCGTCGAGATTATCAATAATTTTGTCAAATGCTTCCTAATGATATAAATTTTTCGTTAAAACCGGTTTTACATTGTTTTTGAAGAATATGTAACTAACATGAACATATCTTTTATAGCCGAACATCAGCAGCTTTCAGCGTTTTTCGTAACTACGAATTACTGCTTCGCTATTCTCCATGGTTTTTAGATTTTGCCTGAACTGCACTGACGGAGAGCAAACGTCAAAAATAATTAATGATAATGTTGTTAAATGAAAATATGGAATCAGACATTTTATTTTTCCATCGGGGCTGAACATCTTTATAAGAAAAAACTGATTTTTTTCGAGGCCATTTTAAATGATTTATATATAAATAAAAATGAGACAAGCAAAAAAGAACCCAAAACGCCCATTATATGGTTGAAACTGACGTAGAAATTAAACTCGCAGTATTATTGTAGCTTAAAAAGGAATCTTCAACTTAACGATGTTCAAGTTAATTATCAAAAAACATTGCTTATATAGTGATTTTCATACAATTGCCATACGAATAAGAAAAGAAATATAAAAATAAAATAAAAGGAGAAAAAGAAATATTTCAACAGCACTTATCTCTTATACCTTCATTAATCCTCAAATTTGAAATCGTACTCGTGCACAAGGCACAACCATTAAGTCTGTGTGTAGACCCGTAACGGGTCACCCGTTTATAGGTAGGTATGTACCAGAATTAAAAAGGCTTAAATATACTTCTTATAAGTTTAGCGCGTATACCTCTCTGCACTATGTCTTATGTATAAATATAAATGTAGGTAGACCGAGCGATTGACTATATTTTTGTGGTTTTCAAACAAAGGAGCGAAGAAAATTTACGATTTATTGGTCTTTGTTATTTTGTTGTTTCATTCCTTTGCTATGGTTTTTGTTTCACATTGTGAATATAAAATTTTTTGTTCATATTATTCCGGATATATTTTTCCTTTTTAAAGAAAATCGTTATTTATGGTTAATATGCTTACATAAAAAACTTAAAAATCAAATAAGAAAAAATTTAAAAATTCACGAAATCAATCCTTTCGTATCCAAAGTAATTTGTCACAACTCCCCGTATAGAATTTGTATGGAAAATAAAAACAAAAAAATAGGGAACGCAGAACGGAGGGAAATATTTTCCGATCTAATATTGTATGTTACAACACCAAAACAGGAACAAAACAACAGGAATCATTACACCCTGTAATTTACACGAAAAGCACCAGTGAGATTATTTAAGTAATGGATGCCATTCCACCGTATAAGTTGTTGTTACAGAAGAAAGAAAGGAGTATGTAAAACAGAAATAAACAAGAATAAAGAGTAATATGTAGGTTAAGAATTGTGTTTGTGCCCAGTAACTCCATCGATTCCAATAAACTGAGCTATACGATTAAACGGCATACTTTATGTCTTACGAAGATTATTTAGCGTTGATTCAGGAAATATTGAAGCTAACGTTTTTGCACCATCAAATACAAGCAAGATGTTACTGTTAACTAAAAATATTTCCACTGAAAATATTTCCACCAATCAAATATTGAGAAACACAAAAAACTACAAACAAACAGCGTTGCCAATCCATAATTTTAAAAATCAGGAGAAAACAGTGCTCAAAAACAAGGAGATTGAGAAAAAGACCAGTGGATAGCCATGGCCAACCAGTATAGTAAAAAGTAAAAAAATCGGACAAAAAATTCTATCAAAATGGGTTAGTTTGAAGTTTTGATGAAAACGCACAAATTGAATTAATATTCAGTGGACGACCGGCCTAAAAATCACCTATCATTATTTTTCTTCTTTAGACAAGATTTTCAGTTAACTGTTGACGAACACATACATTAAATTTCAATGAAACTTTATAAACTTAGAGATAATATTATTTTAAATTTACTGGGGTCTAGTTAAGACCCCACCTGATATCACAACGGTTAAACCAATAAAACAAAAAAAAATCCATTTTTTACATTAATGGTTAAATTTAAGCCAAAACGAATGAGTCTGAGAATGAACATTTAATTTTCAATTAAAACCAGTTGATTAAAATTTTAATAAAAAAAACCAGTAGCCCAGGAGATGACTTCAAAATCCAGTAGATCTCCTGGGAAATCAATGTTGTTGGCAACACTGCAAACAAAATTGAGCAAATTAAAAAAATCTTACACAATCCTGACCGCGTCTTGTTAATTATTTACTTCTCAATTTACACGTGGCGTTTATTATGCCTAGTTTGCTAGAAAATAGTCAGTGCTGTCGTTCTACTCCATTTAGGTGTATTTTTACTCCTTATAATCAACCTAAAACACTATCTTCTGCAGAAAATTTTAGAAAATGTTAGAAAATCATAAAAAGTTCTACATTTATTATCATTATTTTAGTACACTGAGACCTCGATTTGAGTCGTTTTCGAAGTTGTGTCGTATATTTGGCATGAAACGCATTAAAAGAATTCCTATATATAACAAGAAACAAAGGGTTTGCATAATTTTCACAGCTATGATTCTATCACCCCACTCCTACTTCCAAACATTTGATCAATTTCTAAAATGGAAGTAAATTATGACTTTTGTTACTATTAAATGTATGATCGTTTTCATGTTTTCCACATAAACGACAATATAACAAATCGAATCGAAAGACAAGACTCGTTTTATTTATACGTTTGCATTTGGAATTGCAATATTTTCTTCCATTTGATGCCAATGGTCAATCTGGTCTGCAATGATTGTCTGGTTAGTTAGCTGCTTTCATGCATTCTAATAAACAAGTCAAATTGCCATAGTTATAAAAAAAAAGAAGCTGAAAACTTGTTAAATGTGATATAATAATTTTGCTGTATTTTATGTAATGGCTTCCAAAAATGGTTAATTGAATTTTCACAAAGTGGACGAGTTCTGTTCTATAGTTAACTATAAATTTTAATTTATATTTTTACTGGTAATGGTATAATATTTCTATAGTACTCGTACTCGTACGTACATAGTTTGGTTGCAATGTTGGCGGAATGTCAATTGAGATTATTACACGCAGTATAAACTTATTGATTGATAGGACTATTGGGATGAAGCTGGAATGGCGGATGATTGTTACCTTTTGTTTGTTTTATGTTGTTGATGGTTTGTCTGTAAGAGACTAAAATGGAGTCAGAAAAATAGAAATTTTAATAATTAGAATTGTAATTAAAAATTTGTAGTGAAACAAAAGTAAACGACATTTTATACCTGTATGAGCGTTGCTTCAAAGGGTATTAGAATTTTGGTACGGACTACCGTGATCAAAAGACCAATGAATCTTAGTATGGTTGACCAAGGTGCGTCACAAATTTCCGACAAGTTTGTCAAATGGCTTTCAAGCGTATTTTGTCTCTTTCCCGATACGGCTGGGCAGTCATATTGTAAATGCTTAGCCGTTTCTGGCAGTTCCTCGTAAAATCTCCAGGTTGCTTTCACCATGACACTAAACCTTCAACACCGCTTTGAACTAACTCTGTAAGGAACTCTGTTAGTTTTTTAAC
Source organism: Platyura marginata (assembly GCA_026745375.1). NCBI lineage: Eukaryota > Metazoa > Arthropoda > Insecta > Diptera > Keroplatidae > Platyura > Platyura marginata. The sequence goes on from JANSTT010003183.1 coordinate 7,360, forward strand.
CTTAGCTCAGGGTAGAGAAAGTAAATAGCAAATAGTACAATTAGTTCAATCTTTAACAACTAATGAGACTATTTTTAGTAAGTATATATACATACAAATACCTTGTTCATGTTCCATGTTTGTTTATCATATGGAAATTAGTCGCATTTCAAATGAATAACAATTTTCCTTTACAGAATAAGTGATTTTCCCAAAAGGTCTTTGACGGTTCACAAGTTTTCCAATTTAAAATCATATAGGGTTTGTTTTCCAGAATGGCCTCATACAACATTCATTATATTACGTATACGATCAGCCTTATGTATTTATATCGAACACGAACATTTTTCATTATATTGATTGACTTAAACAAATTAAATAAATGATTAAATAAACGGTCAAACTCTTTAAAGAATCATTACACATAATTGTAAGTATAGTACAATGTACATTAATACGTAGTTGTTTACATTACAGGGTGTAACGTAATGCGAGGTCTTCTCAACAGAAACGTGTAGAGAAAAAAAATTTTAAAAATATATTCATTTTCAAATATTAAAGTTTTGTTGGGAAGTCCTACCACGTTTTTTGTCAATAATTTCAGAACTGGGCAACACGATTGATAGATAGATAGATATTAGATAGATATATTAATGATATTTTAAAAGGTGGTAAGATTATTTTTCAAAAAATTCATTACTCGTTTAATTTTGAAGATATCTATATATGAAAAAAATGAATATAACAATAAATTGATAGATAATTAAAAAATGAAGATTTTATTAAAAGACCTAACAATTCCACGATCTACCGTTATGGCGCTGCCATCAATTTTATCTCATTTTTAGGGTTTTAAATAATTTTTAATCACGGAAAGTGTAGTATTCCAACGAGAAAGTCACAAGTATTCCAACGAGAATATTATAAATGGCGTAGTACTGGTTTTTACTTAACTTTTGTACTAAATGTTTCTACTCTAGCGGAAATCCTTTTTTTTTGTTTGTAGTAGAATGTCTTACACACAATTATGTTACGCCCTGTATATAACAATAATATGTAGTAAAGATTCTTAAAGCCATCATAGTTAAAACTTTTTACTTAGCATGCATTGCACAGTTGTATGGCTAGATAATAATATTTATCCGTATCGATTACGAATACATTTGATGTTCATACATCAGTATATAAAAACAATTTCACAAGAATCACATGTTTATGGTTTAATTAAAATTGTTTTCACTTACATATTTATCTCCTTTAAACTTCAATGATTTATTTTTCTTTAACTAATTCAAGGTATGTTGGAAAAATATTTAAGAAATTAGTCTGAAATTTGCACTTATAATCATATCAGATTGGAACTGGTCAGAAATTGTTCGCATATTTTATTTGACCACTCTTTTTTTAATTTATTGCGGAATAAAGTATTTAGAGCAATATTAAATATCCAACTTTTTAAATTGTTGAATAAAATACTACATTAGGTACTATACATTAATAATAATATAAAAATTATATACAAAAAAAGAAAAACGGGAAAAATTTAAATTTTAAATAACATAAACTACATCAGGTAGTAGGAACAGGTGCAGGTATGTCGTTTGTGATTTTCTAATTGTATCAGAATTTCTCTTATTTGCAATTACAGTTTTTTACTTACATATTTATTTACTTACTTTCCTGGCGCTACAGTTCGGGATGAACTTACGTCTGACATACCACATTCCTCCGTTCTCTTCTGTCTTGTGCATTCCCCTGCTAGTTTTTGACTCCCATTTTACGTCAGTTCATCGATCTGTGGTGGCTTGTTCGTCTTTCTCTGTACCTTGTTTCTATAAGTCTATAATTTAGGATTCTCTTTTGTGGTCTTATGTCACTCATTCTAGCCAGATGTCTATTTTACCTGATTATTTGAACCTTTACAAACTTCTTCTCCATCGGCTAGTTTTATCCGATCAACATTGCACTTGTATTCTTATCGGGCTATCCTCAAAATTCCCAAATCAAAAATGCCCAAAAACTTTAAATCCTTAAATCAAAATCCCTAAACATAAAATCCAAAAATGTAATTAGTATTAGTATGCAGAGTGTATTGTAGAGTTGGTCTTTAGTTAGTTAGTGAGTTAGTGGAAGAGAGGGCGGGCACTCTAGAGTGTCTAAAGAATCTTAGGCGCCCATAGAAGGGGCTCTCTTTATACATTTATCTCAATTGATATGACGAGCTCTTTTTTGTGAAACAATGAGCAATTTAGGTGTTCTTTTAACGGAAACCTTACAAATGCTCACAAAGCGTCGGTCTTTAGTAAAATAGTAGATAGGGAACCAAAAATGAAACAAATATGCATATGGGAGGGGGGTGGTCTGTGCCGAAAAATCAACCGTTTAGGAAGGTGATTGAGGAGAGTGATTTTATTTTTATTTTGCTAGACTCTAGGAAAATGCTCAGTAATTTGAGATATTTTGTTTCAGTATACTTTTATATACATATGTACTTACATTATGTGTAAAATTATACAAATACAATATTTAAGCCTACAATTTATTTGACTAAAACTTTACGATTTTCAAAATTCAATTCAAAAAACAAAATCGGTTCTTTCTATACTTGGTGTAAAATATACTTTTAAAATATAAAAATCATAAATATTTTTAATTCTGACAGATAAAATCATTTAAAGAGATTAACTTTTAAATTTAAGGTTAATCTTCTTCTTCCTGATGAAAACTTGGTGTGTCAATGTCAAAACAAAACAAAAAAACGACAACAAAAAAGAATAAATTTTTCACGCACCTTTTCCAACCTTTTGCATTTTTTTACGTCTTATTAAACAGTCAAAATATTTGGTAATTTTATTCTCAAAATATTTTGACATGAACCGTTGCAAATGGACATAGGTACCCCTAGTGTTGTTGCCAAACAATTTTTTCACTGTCATGTTAGATGGGATAATTCGATCAGCTTACACGCCTTCAAGATGAAGGGAATACAAAAATTTTGTTTTGTATAATTAAGGTTTTCCAGGATTATATAGAAAATTATGTGTTACAGGTAAACAAATTAGATATGGTCGATAAAATAATTTTAGAAAGTGAATTTTGTGTGTGTGTGTGTGTGTATCTGTATAAAAATGTAGGTAAACAATTGTAAAAATATTTTGCACGGATAATTTATTTACTTAATGTTCCATGCATTGCATTCAAAGGCTAGTAGTGTAATATTTGTTAAACATACATAATATAGTGAGTTTGTATTTTTACTGAGAGCATTTAAAAAAAAATAAATAAATCGTCAAACATCTATGATCTATGTACATGTACACGTACAGTACATTCTACATGGTGTGTAATTAGCCATCAGCAATGGCAAACGATACTAGAATTGAGTCGATTTAAAATTTCATCGGAGATGCTTTACGGCTTTACGCCATTAACAATTGAGGAGGAATTTTTTTTTTGTTTCCACCATAATAAGGATCGCTATCGATTAATAGACATTCAGAATCTATCAGTTAGGCATCTATCAGTTAAGCTTTGATATTTTTCGATTTTGTTGTCTGGCCGAACCGATGTTTCGAAATGGTTTTTAATGTTCCAACTAGCTAGCTGGACATCTTCGGAACCATGAGTTTTTACATGTTGATGAACATCGTACAAAATATGTTCTCTTTGCACCCGTAAACACTATGCCTGCCATTATCCATCTCTTATCAGAGATGTTCGATTTCGAATTCCACAATTCCGATTTAATATTCCACAGATCAATTTTAGGTGAGCGATTATCAATACGTGAAATTTTGACCTTGTCTAAGAAGGATTTTTTTATCAAAAATTTATTGTGATTTTTAAACTTTCTTCATTTTTTTGGATGATCCTTAATTTAATAGGTACTCTTTTTTTTAAATTTATGACAAATTGCATCAATCAAGGATCAGTTGAATAACCATCGATCATTAATTAAATCGTTACATAAAACTGCTTAGTTAGCATTTTTGTGATTTTTGCTTTGCTATTTCGAAATTCGAACTATATGTACAGACGTCTCTCGTATAAAGTGGAGGCTAGGTCCCACAAAAATGCCGCGCTATACAAATCGCGTTATACGAGACAAGAAACCCACCTAAATCTAATAAAAACCCTATTCTTTAAATTATGCAAAATAACTTCATTTCAAAAAATGAAAAAATAAAATTCAACTGCGAATATTACCCAGACACAAATGTATTCGTACCTCTTGATTTGTAATGAAAATATTTATTTCAACTATTTCGACAACTTTTATTATTAAGAAAAATATGTATTCTATTTTAAAGTATATTTTAAGTGAAAAAAATCAATATTTTGAAATTTTAAAACCGCGTTATACGAAAATGCAACCGTGTTGTACAAGGAACGTGAGCAATTTTAAAACCGCATTGTAGCGAAACCGGATTATAAAAAGTACTATCCGTTATACGAGCGACGCCTGTACTGTCATAATTAGATTTCTTTGCGACTGCGCACATCAAATTTCTTCAATTTTAAAGGAAACGATTTCGAAAAAAATGTTAAGAAACTAAAATGACTAAGGACAAAACTATATCTAAACAAAAACGTATAAATGTGAAAGTTATGATAGGCTCTTGATGTCTCTAAATCGGTTTCTCTCTCTTATAAGTTTCTATTTAAAACTTTTAGTATAATGTACCTACTCAATAAATACTGAAAGAAAGGTGCCATCATACAATAAACTAACAACATATTAATAATACAAAACGACATAATAATATGTATTACTTACGATATAATAATATAATAATATACACTCCTTCCAAAATGACAAATGGCGTCCCACGCTCGAAATATGCTTGAAAAGCCCAAAGTCTCGCCGAATATACTATAAATTTCATAAAAATGCCATTGCATTATTGTAATTTTTCTCTGTATAATCAATTGTTTTCAATTTTTCATTTATGATGGTTTATACATATATATGTATACCTTACCTACCTATGTATATACATATCTATCTACTTGTATGTTATACCTTATAAAATATACATTTATTTATTGTAGATGGTACACCTTTTTTAATATGTATAAATAAATACACAAAAGCATCAAAATAACTTCTTATAAAAGACTCAAAAATATCGTTTATTTTTCTCTCTATCCATTATTTTGCCGCATTGCATTCTACTTCTTTTTCACACACAATAACAATAATAATATAAATAATAATTATACCCGTGCTCACATTTCTTCCGATTTTTCAGCTATTTAAGTTCCTTCAACAAGCCAAGACCACACACGTTGAATCGGCCTTTGTTAATCACACCGCGTTCAGTGAGTTTTATATCTATATAGTAATTGATGTTACATGATAACACCCATGGTATTAATGTAGATAAAGTGTTTTTGAATTTCATACTGGTTTTCGAGACTGGTTTTATTGCTTTGATGATGGTTTTTTTTTTTTTTTTAAATTGCTATATAATAGTGAGGAGAGAGAATCAAAAAAGAAAAATTGATCGATTCAATTTGGCAGTGGCTTCTACATCAGTTGAAATTGTGATAAAATATTTTCAACTTCTGTTCGTTATAGTATAAATTTGTGCAGAGGAACCTGACCTTAACAACATTTTTTCGTTAGTATAGTTTCTCCTGTTGACTGCAAGATGTTCTACAAAGTTCTACAATCATAGAGTGCGATCTCTGGTACCACTGATGAAGAGAAAAAAGTTTCAAAACCACTGCCTAGTATATAGTAGATAGAGTAGTAGAATGATTTCACACCTTTCATATGAATTTAAAACCTTTCTCTATAACCATATACATACATATTTATAAATTGCATGCTTAATATTCTTCTTCGAAATAAACGATAAGAAAAATCCACCCACACATCTTTTCAAATTAAAAGTCATTACGTGTCACTGTCAATATTATACCTTTAATTCTTATCTATATACAAAGTGTAGAAGTTTGTACTGTATACGATTAAATAATATAATCCTGATAACATAATGCAACACTGTGAAATAGCGGTCGCGGCTCCACCTTTATATATATTTATTACAAGGTACATATAAGAAATTTATAAATAGTGTTATATACATACATACATGTTGTACATACATACATTATGTATATTTAGTTATGGTAGCATAGCTTCTTTTTCCTTCATAGGTGCACTAACACGATATTTAATGTTGTCACAAATTTTAAAATATAAATTATTGGGAATTTTGTATATATTAAGTAGTTGCGACGTTGCATTAATATTAAAAGATGAAATATTGTTGCAAACGTACATATATAATGTCAAATTAATAATCGCAGCTGCAGATAAAATACAAAAATTTACTCACACCTGATACCTGATAGTTTAGTTTGCAAAAATTCATAATAATGGAAAGAAGCTCAGCTAACTTAATTTGGTCTGGTACCACTGATCAAACGAAATTATAATCTTTCACTTAATCTCGACACAAATAATTTTCACATTTTCGTTCTCACATTATGCCTTCGGACAGAATGAAAATGTTGATGAAGAATATTGTAGATTGTAGAACCCTAACAGCAGCGAAAAATAATTAGAAATGTAACAATTTATCTACTGGATAAATTATTGCGAATGGTAAATAGTCTCCTTGTCAAATCTGGTGCAGAACCAAAGGTGAAAAGGCGCAAATACTGTGTTAAACCCAACATTAAACACTCTCTATGAAGAAAACAAACGTTTCACACAATATCACGTTTGGTTCGCCACAGCTTTTATGCTCATACGTAACGCTCGTATCTAAACTATTTTTCGTAGTATTATAATGTTTTTTAGACTCCAACAATGGATACTGACTTTTTTTCCCCAAAATACTGCATTTAAATTAATTAAAAAAAAAAACCAAAATTTTTAATTTTTTAACGCTTAGTAATTAAAATCTACCAATCGCAATACAAAACGTCAGAGAACTTGAATGTCAGACAAAAAAAAAACAAAATTCGATTAGATGTGGAAACTATTGAAGGCCATTCTGACTGTCAAATGTAACCTGAAATATCCATGCGTTGTTATTTTTTATTAAATTGCGAAAAATACTGCTTTACCAAATCAATTTACTTTCTTTAAAATTTTTTTTTTGTGAAATACAGGTAACCCACTTATAACACGGAGGTTTGGTTCCACAAAAATGTCGCGTTATACAAGACAAGGAACCCAAAGAAAAGTAGGATTACATTCCAAATAAAATTAAACCGCTGTTTTTTCATTTATAAAAAAAAATTGCAACTGTCAAATTTTAGTTGGTTTTAAATGGTTTTTAATTAATACGACTAATTCCCAACGCAACCCATGAAAACTTGATACTTGAGCTTCGTATAAAATATGTAATTCTATTTTAAAGAATATTTTAAGTGAAAAAATCAATATTTCGACATTTCAAGACCGCGGTATATGAAACTATAACGTACAAGGGACGTCCGCAATTTAAAAACCGCATTATAGCGAAAACACATTATAGAAGTACCGCGTTATACGAGGATTATCTGTATATTGTTTTTTGGTCCGAAAAAATAAGAGCGTTGCATAGGGAAAGTAAATAGCCATTAGCTAGTTTTCTACAATATAATTAGAATTTTAAAATGGCGTCAAGGCTTGTGTAAGATTGTGACCACATTCGGTCAATACGATGTTCGATAAAGGGCGCACATTCGAGATTCTACAATATTCATTAATAAAAGTAATAAAAACTAAAAAATACATACACAATAAAAAAAAGATCCGTTTTTTAAACAATAAATTTGTTGAATAAAATATTTTTTAAATGCCACATTAATTTCGTACACATTTTATTAATTTAACTTAGATGTTTATTGTGTAGGTATATATTCCACGAAACAAAAACCACAACGTCTGCTAATAATTGCTTTTATTTAATTGCCAATAAACCATGTAATGATGATGATGATAGGTTGTAAGTTATTCTTTGACTCTGCATAGGTTTTTATAAAAAGTAATTATCATTGAAATAATTGACGGTAATGTTAATGAACCTATACGATACGTATACATTATGAACAGTTCCAGGGTGTTATCTTGCAGTGTTGATATTATATTAACTATAATGTACCTATTCATAATATAATTATTAATAATTAGACCTTAGGCAACCTAAGAGTTAAAGAAGTCTTACAACGAATGGTGACGCCGAACCGAATGTATAAATCTGGTGATAGCAAATGCAATGCATCGAATTTTTGTATATCGTTCCTTCCAACGTACAACTATGATAACTCGGTTTTGCTCTTTTTACAGTATAGATGTTAAAAGTTTTTTTTTTACTTTAAATTTAAAATTAAAAGTGCATTTCTCAGCTAAATATTAACTTTATTAATATAATTTTTTTTTGGAAAATCATTATTTTTTTGTTTACTTTTTGACCGCATTATTAGAATTTTTTAGATATTTTTGACAGATTTCCGGGAAAATGAAGAAAATTCGAAAAATATTATAAACATGAAACCATGTTAAATCTCCATTTTCAATTCTAGACTATTTAAATTTTAACAGGATGCGAAACTCATTGCATTTATAGGAAAAAAGTCTATAACTCAAAAACATGATAAGTTGACTTATCATAGTTGTCGTTGGAAGGGACGATATATAGGAATGCATTGATTTACGACTGGCGTTACTTTTCGAAAGATATTGTATTTCCTTATAGACCAAGCAAATGGCTCAGTGGATTGAGTGGTTGCCTTTGGAGCGGGAGGTCCCGGATTCAAGTCCGACTGGAGTAAAACATGAAAATATTTTTCTCTTGTATGGTAATTTGAATCTGAGGCCGGGTGGTTGGATTGCACTTAAAAACAGTCCGATAATGGCATTATCTCAACAAAAAAAAAACATTGCTTAAATGGCAGTGAAATAGCGAGCATTTGTAAGGTTTCCGTTAAAAGAACACATCAAGTGCTCCATTTTCCCACATGAAAAAAGAGATCGTCAGATCAATTGAGATAAATGTAACTGGAGTACTATACAATAGGTCTAAGTAAAGGCCGCAGTGTAGGTGATTCATAAAAAATCACACTCCTATCAAAATCAATCAATCAATCAATTTCCTTATAAAAAATGTTAAAACTATGCGCAAATTAATGTAATGTAATGTGATTAGATTTTAATGTATGTTTTTTTTCATAATCTATACCTTTTTTTAAAACATAATCAGTTTCGTATCTCGTAAATTTGGCGCCCAAGTATGAGACACCATTTGCAATGCATCATTCTCTTAAGCTGACTACAATGCCATAGTAAAATCACCTATAATTAGGTGTAAGAACTAAAGAAATCTTTAGGAAGTTCGAAAAAGTTCGTGTGAAAGTCCGGAAAAAGAGAAAATCTTAAAGACACATTTTTCGTCAGTTGTTACCCCTTTGACCTATAAGAATTATAGTTTTATTAATGTTTTACTACTATGGTTCTATAAAGAAGTAATGTGTACAAGTCTACAAGTCCTTTAAACAACTATAAAACAATTCTTTTATTATAGTTTTATAATTATTCTGGGCAATTTTAACTTTATGAACAAAATCACGTTAGACGTGTTTTTATGAATTTATATTTGCGATAAGAGAAAAATCCATTAAAAACCTTCCCAGACACGATTAAAAATAAAACTTAAATTAAGTAATAAATCTAACACAATTGCTATGGATTTAATATATATAATTAGAATTGCACATGCATTTATAAGCAGTCCAGAAAATTATAATTACACGAGATTACACCTTCAACACCTTTTCTCACATATCGCTGCTAAATATCAAAATGCAAGTTTTACGTCTTTTCCATATTCATATTCATTTAGTAGTACATAATCATGATTCATGCTGGAAAATATACATACCCAGAGAATATTTAATATTGGTATCGATATAGCATTGTGGATCGTGTTTTTCTACACATAGAGAAATTGTGTATGTCATTTATTGATTTTATCTTTATTAAAAATATTAAGTATTCGTACTTATTGTTAACGAACTATTTAAATTCGAATAAATTTAATACAAAATTATAATTTTTCCTAATTTTCGAAAATTTTCGATTTTTTTTTCGAAGTGTATAAAAACCAAGAGCTTTATAAAGAAAATCAACAAAAAGAAAATATTTTAACACGACTGTATACAATACAAATGACTATAGATAGTTATTTGTTTTAAAAATAACTAAAAAATGGGATAAAACTTTGCATTATTTCTGGATAATTATCTATAAGAACGTACCAAGTATTAAGCAACTAAGTATGAATCTATAGTACATATACATATGTATGTTAGATATGTATGTATGTATGTGTGCTACACGTGTATTTATATTGATAATTAATTAGTGACTTGATAATTGATTGTTCGTGTTAGGAATTTGATAATATTCTAATTTCAATTTTTCTTCTGTGGATATTACAACGGAAATACAAATTATTATTGCAAGAAATATCAGATTATGATTATAAAAATGAAACTCGGACTTGGGAAAAAGGATGCAATCTAACTAAAAGAAACGTATTCCTAACACTACCGCACACAACGGATCATTTGGTCTAGTAATGAGCAAAATCAGTCTTGGTCTTGTACATTTTCCAAGAGCAAAACTCTTCTACAAAAGCAAGAACAAGACCCAAATGTACAAGATCAAGACTAAGACCAAAATCCAATGTCCAAAACCAAGAAGAAGATCAAGACATCTTCTACAAAAACAAGACCAAGACCCAATGTGCAAGATCAAGATCAAGACTGGCGTGCTCTTGGCCATGCGTTTGCTCATTACTAATTTGGTCTAATTTCGTTTAAAAAGGCACATATCTAACATTACACTGAGCAACAATTATACAATTAGAAACAGACTTATTAATCAGCGGATTTTTTGATCCTTGCCTGAAACAGGTACAAAGAAATTTAAAGAAATGACTAAATAATGGGATGTTTGTCTGACAAGGAGGCATTCCAAAATATTACACACATCCCGACCACTGGCTTAAATTGTATTAATCTTCTGATCTTCTGGTATTATTGCGAATGTCTTAATCGTAAAATATAAGTTTATACTTAATGGGATCAAACAAAGTGACGAAGATGAGATGATTTAGAGAGTCTATCATCTTTGAGGGTTAACGTATTCGTGAATCATGAATCTGATATCGTTTAATAGGGAGAATAGAGGAAGGAGGTGTTTACTATATTAGAATATGCTTCATTATGAATGACTTCTCCAGTTTCTATTTTTCTGACATTATCTTCGCACATTTGTTTCCTTCGCCCTTTATATCCTTCCGATCCCAATCCTCTCCTCGCTAATTATCAGATTAAGCTGTTGAAGCTAGACAAAGTAGTTATACGGCAGCAAAGTTGTTTGCTGTGTAAATTATTAGCTAAATATTCATCTTTATAAAATGAAGCTTACATTAAAGTTTTTTGAAAGAAATTAGATGCCTATTCTAATCTTATAAAAAGATTAAGATTAATATACACAAGACCTGTTTCAAATAAAAATCATTAACAATTTGATTATAAGATTTGTAAAAGGTCTGAATTATCTGTTATTTATTTCATTGATATCCATATGTACATAAAATGAATGTAGGGGAGAGAGTGGACATTTGGTACTTTAGGATAAATGGGACAGTTTGAATTGCTGCCAAACTACTTGGGAAAAAATTTCCAAAAGTTAACAGAGTCGATCGCAATTAACATTAACCACTACACAAAAAATCATCGCCAATTTCAGATATTAAGAGTAAAAAATGTTTGCTCAACTGTCATTTGCGTTGCTTTGCTTTCGTAATTTTTTAGAGAAACGCACTGTAGGGCTAAAAAATAATGAAATTGTAAATATTTTTTGACGTATCCATAAAGTAAAAAAATATTTATTTGTCTAGCTAAGGTTACCAAAAACCAAACTGTCACAATTACATGTGACATATGACATTTGACTATAGTAATAAATATCTACTAGATTAATAAAGAAAAACGTAGTCTCAATTTTGTAGTGTTGCTAATTTTAAATTTAAATGAGCATTTCAAGAGTGTATTATTTCAAAGGAGTATTTAGGGAGTATGGATATTTTGGGAAGTATAAAAACTTTGAAAGGAGTATAGATACATCTCAATATATTCACCATCTCTCCTACATTATACATATGCATAATAATGACATTCTTTTATTATACAGATTTTTGTAGTTTACAAAATGTACCAACATCATATGTTGTAAATTTAAAATTCATAAAGAATCTAAAAAAAAAAAATAAAAATTCCATCTAATCAATCTATTAAATACCTATTTAGATTCATAAATACATCTCTATAGCGGTATGTAGATTGTAGGTACATACAAAAATATGCAAAATAAAACTATCATGATACAATAATATCCATACATAATGTAGAAGTAGATACAAGATTTTAACTACAAGCCAATAAAAAATATAATATAAAAATTTCAAATCTAAATTACCAAAACATTCTTGTTATTGCTATTGCTATTGCTTTATTACCCATAGCTATATATTAATGATTGGTATATTGTTATGGAGATCTATTGAAATGGCGAGATAATCTAATAAAATTAGCAACAACTAAGTCTTATTAGGAGTTGTTGTTACACATCTTATAGGAAAAGCAATTATTTTCTCTAATTTGTTTAAAAACAGCGTGACATCAAAACGCCTTGTTAGTAAAAATGATTGATTTAGTATTAATGCATTGAATAAAATACAAATCACTTTGAAGGGCCGGACTTCTATTGCTTTATTAACAGAAAACTGTTTATCTTTTCATAAATACGATTATGTACTAACATTTATACAGTCTATTATAGTACACCAAAATTGGTAGATCAGTGGTTAACTATACTTGATCCCGGGTTCAAATTTCGATCTTGGCAATTATTTCCTATATGTTTCAATGGAAGGCATTCTGGGTTATTTGTTAAGTTAAGGTGCTTTGACCTAGCAGAACAAATGGTTCGAATATAGACTAATATTGCATTGACAATTGCGAACGAACTATCGGAGTACCGTAACGCTGACTATTCAGAATAGCAGGACACCAAGAGAAGAATATAAGCCATCTAGCCATCCATTTCAATTCAGTGCTAAAGGACTAAAAGGCATGTATACTATGTATAGTGAGCCCAACTGAAAAATTATCAATAGCCAGTCGTATACCTGAGTGAAACCATCCTCTATACATTAACACTAACACTATAATAGGTAGTTGAGATTATTTATTGATATTTTAGTGTACATATTTGTACTAAACGATTTATGTAGTATAAGAAAAATCTAAAATTAAAAACGCAAATCTGGTAGTTACTCTGGTTCGCAACTACCTTTGATGGTGTAAAAATTGAGCAATATTCTTGAAATATTAAGTAATATCGGTAGTCATTAGTATACATGTATCTACATATATACGTACTAAATATGTATGTATGTGTCTTGTTATTGATTTTATGGTTCTGAAAATAGATGCGCAAAAAAATCGCGTAAAAAAATTCATTACTAATACCAATGATTGATTTTTAATGGTTTTATACTAATGCACAGGTACATTACTAGATGAAGATCAAGCGGTAAATTAAAAATTAGCAGAATTAAAAAATCGCGTTAAAGTTGAATAAACACATAAAAAATAAAAAATCGTGCCATCCAAAAATATCGCGCAAAAGTGATATCGTAAATCTGTCAATCTGCCCAATTTTCAAATATTTGATTTTTTTTTGGAATTACATTTTCAATAGACCCAATTCAGTTTTCTGTTATCTCCCTCTCTTTACATTTTCATTTTAAACTTAAATTTAGCGCAACTTTTCTAGTAAGACACCAACAAATGTCAGAATTAAAAAAAAAATTTTCAGTAACATTAATTATTGTGGTCACTGGAGGATTGTACACTATGTTCGATTGTTTAAATTTTACTGTAATGGTAACCGCTTCCCTTACTATCCCGAGTTAACTCATTTTGACATTACCGGCGAATATTAATTATCACAAGTTATCTCGTTCCACATTATAGTTATGATTATTAAAAATGTGATTAAAATTGGCCGTTTTTGTCAGAAAAAGTCGTATAGCAGTTAAACCGACTTTGATATTAACTAATCAAATTGAACTCACGGCTGCGCGGATCGACAGACTGCTCGGTCACGCTAATCCATAAATTCATTAGGGCGTGTTTGTTTATTTTCTTGTAACTAAAATATAGGTTGGAAAAAGTGACATTTGAACTGTCAGGGGATTCTATTATTTACATTTTATGAGGTCCTTAAAATTTGGTCAAGTAAATCTCAATTGTGCCATTTCACAATTGATAAAGAAACGAATAATTCAAAATCATTTATATAAACAAAATTTGCAAAACAAATTCATATCGAATACGAGACACAAATTTGCATAAATAAATGTAATGTGTATGACTAACCGCACAATAAAATAAAAAGATAATTCAATTTAAACAAAATAATTACTTCTGAATTCCCAACACCGACTCTGTAACTTAAACCACTTATATAGAGATATGTATAGCATTAACATGTTCTTGTTATTGTAAATCGTGTGCTTTTGGAGTCTGCCGAATGGACCACCCAAGTTGTTGATTTTATAAAAGCTCGTTCACAATAAATTATGCGAATTTGTTGATCATGCAATGGGGCAATGCCGCTTCACTGATGAACATACAGTTTGGAATATTTTCATTTATGTATATTGTGACTGAGTTTTAATCATTTTACATGATATTTTATCTTTGGATGCTTTTGGTGAAGAGAAAAGACATTCCAGCAAATGACTTATATATACATATAGTATCTATATATATACATTCAGAAGTAGTATAGTAGAGGTATCTACTTCCAACTTCTACATTATATAATTTGATGTTAAATATATATTTTGGTATTGTTAGATTTTATTTTACCTACCTACATACATACATATATGAATAGAGGTATATATAGATATAAAACTATTTATTGTTTTGTGCAAGAATTTTGATCATCAAAAAAAAATACATAGAAATATAAGTGTCAATACAAATCCATATCGATCTATCGAAATTAAGGAAGTTTTAACGTGGAACGGTGTAAAAGTTGGATCGTAATTCCGTAAGGTAAATCCTTTAAATGTCTCTTTGGTCATGCGGTTGATTAATTTTCACATAATGTAGAAGAGAAAGGAAAACTATCGATAACACCATCGATTATTTTTCACTATCGATCAATTGTCGATATTACTTGCTGTCGATAGTTGTTCAATAGTCGTTATGTAGAAAAACTTTAGTGACAATTTTGACAATAAGCAATTTTTAAGGAAAATTTTTACGAAATTTATTGGAATTAATCACTACGAGTATCAGAAATGTTTATTACTAACCCCGTTTAACCAAGAAAGCAAAAAACTAAAAATATAATTTCAAATTTCAATTAAAAAAAATGCTAATTAAAAAGTTCAATTATTGAATGCACTGAAAATCGACATTCGATATTTGACAATTTGACAGTTTGACGTGATGAGAGAACAACAAACAAATCAAATATTCGCAAAAGATTATAAAAATTCAAAAATACACTATCAAAAACTATCGATAGTTTCATACACTATCGAAAACTATTGATAGTATATCAATATAGTTTCTTAAAAATTATCGACTAGTATATGGCTTGTTCTTACGGTATCAATATTGTTGTTAACATTACCGGAATAGCCCTGATTATATAGTGGCCTTATTTGCTAAAGAATTAATCGACTGCATTTTTTGATTATTTCACAAACAGATAAGACTAATTATAGCAATGATGTAAATAAAATTTTAATTTTGTTATGTTAGTATGGTTTTTGCGAATATTAAACTGAGAGGGACACCTTAACTGACAGTGACGAGTCGTGGTAATTTGAAGTGAGGAAGCAATTCTAGTCAACAACAAAAAAAAAATACCCAGGTCAAGTTTAGATTTTTTTTGAAATTGTATCAAAATTAATATAAAAGAATACCCTCGAGATACAGTCGAGGTAATATAGATTTTCAAATATTACAAATTAAAAAAGAACGAGCTCTTGCCATCAAATTTAACCAATCGCGAATTGATAATACGAATATTAAAAAGGGAGAAAGCATTTGCTTTCACTGCTTTCAGGGACGCTTCGTGCTTGCCCCCTATATACGATATTAAAATGAACATGATGATTTGTCAGATTTATTGAACACATTGGACGTTCAACTTATATCGCATGCGCATGTGTATTGTCTAAGTACATAATGTACATACATTACACATCAGCGTGTATTATAGTATGTACCATTAGATAAATTTAGATTTTTTTTTCATTTCTCTTTCGACTTCATATCCACCATATAAATGAAACAAACCTAAATTTGATTGTTTGATTAAAATGCTAACCTAAACAACATATCACATAAACGTCAATCAAAATATATTTGTCAGTGTCTACCTGCAGTACATAAATGCATTAACAATCGACAACATAACTATGGAATAATAAATGTTAAATGTTACATGTAAGTTGAAAGACGTCAATCAAAATTGTTGTATACACATTTATAGTATATAAACGAATAGTTAAGATACGAGTTACATTTGATTAGATGATAGTTATTGGAAAAGTTGCAATCACATACTTACGTATGAACGAATAGTTTTGGATTAAGCATAAAGTAAAGTAAAGTTTCGAACATGACATTTGATACTCCAATTTAGTGTAATATTATTATTCAAAAAATAACAATCAAGTTAAATTGTTTTTTTTTTTTCATTTGTCCACTGATAATTTTACGTGCCTATACCTCTACTGGAAAGATAATTTGATATGTTAGCCATATTGGACATTTTGACATTTAGAGATTAGAATGTCATTATTTTGTGGATTTATGACAGTTTTAGGTCGTTACAAAAAGTGATAAATTTTTATACATTCGTGATATACGAGAAAAGCCCATTTTTAATCGTGATTGTCTTATGCTTAAAATTAGAATGAGTTCTCGTATGCAAACTTGTTTTGTGTTTATTAATTTGTATTAAATTTAACATTCTAAATACTAATACTAATACTAAATTTTACTATGAGTTAATTTTAGATTTTACTAAGAAAATTATTTTTGTGTATGTGCAACAAATTTGGGACACTTTCATCAAAATAGTACTATGGCGTTTAACAGAGGACTATAGAAATATAAATATTTTAACATGAACACGCATTAATTTCAATATTCAAATTTAAAGATTGTTGAACTAGAATTATGTAACCTGAAGGCTTCCATTTCCATCTAAAGAGACAATATTTTTTAAATAGTCCAGCAGTTGTTTAACAGCCACAATACACTAGAAAAGATCATTAAAAAAAAAACTAAACAGACAATTCTCTATAATTTATTGATTTCTGTAAAACGACTACATAGCCAGAGAAATAAATTATAAAATTTTAAAATTTTGAAACTACTCCTACGTTTATGAAATATAAAGGGAAAGTATGGAGTTTTATTACAATGGTACAAAGTATTATTCATACATTACTTTTAATAAAATATTTTAGCAAATTTGTAGAAAAAATAGCGGTTGGCTTTGAAATCCATAAAATTCTCTAATCAAAATCCCCAAACTCAAAATTCAAAAATCCGGAAACACAAAATCCCCAAACACAATTCGCGCGATTTTTTAATCCTACCAAAACTTCGTTAAAACAAATTTGGGAATTTTGAGTTTGGAATTCAATCCTACCTAAACTAAAGTAATTTTATTAACTAAATTTCTCATTCAAGGGAAACTGCGCACGCAATTACATTGTGCAAAATTTACTGTCATAAAGATTTATTCGAAAAATGAAAAAAGATGATGCAATTATATAATAGAGAGACAAAAAAAAAGGTGCCTTCTATTCTTTATGAATAAATTTTATAGATATTATGTACGTTTGATAGCACAAAATAATTTTTTATTATATTAATGCAGATTTACTAATTAGATATTTCATTAATTAATGTATCTTACATAGATAACTTTATTGCCAGTAAAAATTTAAGTGACAAATGATGTTTTTTATTCATACTGTATCAAAACCTTGGGGATTTTGTGTTTGGAGATTTTGATTTTGGGGATTTTGAGCCGCTGCAAAAAATAGAACATAATTTCCAAAACTAAAAAAAACATTTTTCTTGAAATCATTTTAGAGAATATTTATAATAAGATCATTCAAAATTCATTTAAAATGGTTTAAATCAGTTTTCTAAAAATTGCAAAAATATATTAATAAAAGTGCTGTACGAATAATTCTTTGTGCCACTGTAGGTTTAAAATGAAAAATTAAAAGATTTCAGCGCTCTTGCCGAAACCCCATAACTCATAAACGTGTTGAGATAAAGTAATGAAATTTTGGATTGAGTGTTTTTTAGAAACAAAACCAAAAGCATTAAAAAAAAAATTTCAAATTATGGATTGAAAAAAATCTTTTATTTTTTGTGTTGCATAGTATTGGACAACCCTTACAGGATCCCCATACAAGATTTCTATAAAATGACCATTTTCGCACATTTCTTATTTAAATAAGAATAGATTGTATTCAGTAAAAATGGCACACAGAAGGAAGTTTTTGACAGTCTTTTTTTTTTAAATTTGTAACCTACATTTATAAAAGCACGTCAAACAATATAAGGATTCAAAGTCAATATACCTAATTAAATATTATGTAGGTGTAGGTTCCTACTATACACAGTAAATGTATTTTTTTTAATAATGATAATCGATCAAAAATATAATGTGCGGAAAAAATTCACGGTGAATTATGTAAATTAAATGAACAACAACATCTTTGTTCACCAAAATAAAACAAAATTAGTCACACTTTTCTGTATATTGCCTACATTTATGTATTTGCTAAAAAATTCATTGCCCTCTTCTTTCAAATATTTCAAGCGCCATTTTTTTACCATGTCCTTGAAATCGAAAATAAAAACAGAACAATTTTTTGCCTAGTTAAGTTTCGTACCACAAATAATATGTAAGTATAAGTACAGAGAGCATAAATTAATTAAATTAAATTAATAACCCATAATTATATTGCATAGCGCGGTTTTGATGACAGACATGGTAAATACTGGACCGTTTAGTGTGAGTGCTCACGTGCATGCTTCCTACCTAATAACAATAATTGTTGGTATAATATCAAATTAGTTATTAATTGACATAAGACTTTTTGGAGTCAACCAAAGTTTCAAATTTCATCAGTAAAAAGCATAAATTATTGTATAACTCCATTTTAAATGATTAGAAACATTCGAAATTTTTCGTTTTAATTCACATTTTGTACGGAACCCGTAGGTACATAAGTATCGAAAGAGAATTCAATCCGAAATTGTTTTGTTCTGGTATATAAACAAAATTATTTTGTTTGAGATTTCCATTAAATAAATTATTTATAAATTCGATGTAGTTCTTTTGAAGAAGTTATTTTTAATGGCTGACAATAGCGTACATATGTCTCAAGGTGTGCCCGGTGTAGCTAAATAGCTTAATATTAAAATACAAGAAAAATCTATTGAGCAATTTAATATGAAATTATTACAAAGATATGAATTTTTGAATTTATTATAGTAGTTATATAAGTACACCAAGCCGTCTTAAAGATGCGTTAATCGGTAATATACATATGTATGTGAGTTGTAAGTAGGGATTTCATTCCCGGGATCTCAGAGTAAAAATCACATTTACCAATTCAGGACTTGTATTCTGGTCGTGATTTGTTCATTCCGTAGCGAAAACGAAATGTGACAGCTAAGCTCGAAATATTCATATTTTTTCAGTCATTTTTTTATTATTTAATATTGGGTATTACCGATAAACTTCACATTCCGTGCTCGCCATATTTATTGTTTATTGTTATAGATTTTTCGCTCGCGGCATTTCCAAAAATGATTTTCCAATTGGAAAATAGCATTTGAAAATTAGAAAATTCAAAATAAAAATGTTTCCAAGTGCATTCTCTTTAAGATTAATAATTAATTTGAGTCTTTTAGCCGAAATTTTTTTAATATTATTTACGTTTATTTTCAAATTTGTAAACAAACATAATATCAACTACGAGATGTGACGTTTATTCATTTCGTCTCCTCGATAGCAGACGGAATACGAAACCCGCATGCATCAATATTAATTTCTCCCAGAACCGCATGTCACATCTCGCATCACATACAACTACACAAATTTACTAATATTTTGTTAAAAATTACGTGTACAGATACATCCATTCCGTTACGGAATGAACAAATCACGACCAGCATACAAGTCCCGGTATTTTACGAACCGTAATTCCATATTACACTCAAACCTGTTTTTGTGCATTAGATAGGGACCGCATAAAAAAAGACTCCACAAAAACAGCTTTAAAGTGTATTATGAAATGTTGGACATTTTTATTTTTCCCCAAAAAAATTTGTCTAATCGAATCCAAAAAAAGAAAAAATCGCACAAAAAAAGACTGCACTAAAACCGGTTTGGCTGTATTAGTTATTATAGCAGATTCTTAAATCTGGGCACACAAATTTTGATTGTTTGACGTTTAATCTATGGAACAAAAGGAGTCACTCTGAAAAGGTTTTCTATTTTTTGTGTATAAATAAAAACCATTAACCCCTGTAATACCAGGTGATTTTTATTACATAATATACCCCAACTATAAAATCGCCTATTATTTCCAATTTTTCTTACACTTTAGTTAAATATTTTTGGCTCAACTGTTGCCGGAAGACTGAAAATTCACATATGTACATTAAATTTCACTAAGACATTTTAAAAAAACAAGAGTTATTATTATTTTAAATGCACTCTGGGGTCTCGCTATAACCCCACCTGGTATAACAAGGGTTGAATTATTTCCTTCGTGTGGTACATAAAGGTTTGAGCTATTCAACAAATCCAATAATAAAGTTTTTATATGTAAAAGTGGAAATATTTAGTTAAGTTTTTTTAACTCTCTTATACAAGATCAAGACCATTACTCAATTTTTGTCTTAATAGTGAACAATACAATATGTGCATTGTGCAATTGTGCATCTCATAATCCTTATATTTATTTTTGCTTTCAAAATGGAAACAATAAACTTGCCTCAGTGTGGCTTTATGAAAAACCACTTTTCTGAAATTTTTAAAAAATTTAAAATTTTTCAATACCGTGTTTGTCAATTCTTATCGTCTCTTCCTCACACCCTCAATGTAAATATCGCTTGTATTAAGACATAGGATAAGTCTTTGATATGACGGTCTACAAACATATTTTGAAATAAATCTTTGATGCATGGTACCATGCATGAATTCACCATTAGAGAAATATCACAATTTTATAATAAAAGTTTGGCATTATTTTCGTGTTTATGGATCAAATGCCAGAAGATCATAAACTAGATGCCAGAAGATAAACTAGATTCCAGTTTCAAAAAACAGAAGTGCTTAAAATTGTATTGAATTATCTGTGATCATTACTAACCGGCCTTTTTTTTACTTGAGACTGAGTTGTTCCGAACTTTACTGCAGGATCAAAAATAGCAGATATCAATTTACGAAGGAAAAATTTTTCAAATGTTATAAACAAAAACAATTGACAGGTTTGAAATTCTATTGTTGGAATGTTTAACTGAAGTTTAGTACTTATATAAAACTTATAAAATTCAATAAATATACTTAAATAGGCTAACAGGCCAGCAAAGAAGAACATTCCTTAAAGCATATCTGAAAAATATCTCCTGATCTTCCGAACACACAATATCTCTAAGGTTTGAAGTTATTACAAGAGAGTATCAGGATTTTGTTAGCTTCTATAAAATGATGATGTTTTACTATATAAAATCCCATATAATGTAGATTATTAGTGAAAATCCTCGGATGAGAATATTACCACCATATATCGAGAATCGAGGGCTAATATTCAAAACTCTCTATCTCCAAAAACACGATTTTTTAGGAGAAAAAAAATGCGTTGATTTTAAATATAGCTAAACTCAAATATTGTGTATAAATATTTTTTAATTTAATTTATTTTTTTATTTAAATTTTTGTCTAAAATTTAGATTGGTTTGGATTGGTAGAAAATTAATAAAAATGTGACACCAAAAAGTGATTTTACACCACATATGATTAAAATAGTTTAACAAATTTCGTTGATAGTGGGTATTGAATATAAGCTCTCGATATAATCAACTTTGTGAATAAATCAACTAACTCATTATGTATAGATAAATAGCGTGCGTGAGTTGGTGCTTCGAACAGCTATTTCTTATTGTAATAACAACACATAACGTTAGTCCGAAAAAGAAAAAAAAACCAACTCGTTATATCATCAGCTATTTCCTGTGTTTATTCCCAAAAATTACCTATGAAATTATACTCAATTTTGGAAATAGTTAATTACTCTTAACAAAATTTATTTCCGTTTATATTAACTCAATCAAATTTCCAATTCAATTAAATCATTATCATTTTTTTTCCCTGGCATTTGACATAAAAATTACATTAAGTATTTATTTTTTTAACTGACACTTTGACATGCAATGTTTGCTTTTTTTATTATTAACAAAACAAGACATGTACGTACATACTGTACAATTGGGGTAATTATTTTGAAATTGTTTAATGAATTGTTATAAATTTACGTTAGATTATGTACCTATGTAAATACACATACAAATATATCAATCGGTAGAGGTAGTGATGTGGATTTTAATTCATACCAGACAGAAACGGTTTTCTATCAATTCGATGTTATCTTAAAATGAAATTTCTAAGAAATCTTAAATTGTGCTGTTTTTTTACACTAAAATATTTCTATATCAAGAAAAATTTATTAATGTGTTGGCATGACAAACTTCTAGTAATATTACTAATATTTAATTCATCGCCTAATGAATTCACCGGAGGCGAAAATTCACTGCGGTACAATATTCACCGTGTGGCATAATACAGAGGGAAAAGCAGTTGTTCCGGCGGTAAATTCATGGTATATTCTAAATTTATTTTAAATCAATCATTTTTTGGACGTACAATTTTTTTTTTCTTTACCTTTCATGATTGGATGATAATTTTTTTGTTCTATCAAGGGTGGTTAAAATGACAATTCTTTTCAAAAAATTAAGAATCAAGAAACCAAATCATAACCGATTTTGACCAGTAATTACTTATGTGTAATTAATTAATAATTTACAAAAATTTACAGCATTTTTTACCAAATACATAAGTTTTTTTGGAAAAAGGTAACCCTTTAAGGTCCATAACATGAAAGGGTTAAAAATTATATTTGGCAAAAAATATAAAATAATATAAAAATACAAAACCATATCTATTAAGAAAGTTCACTTTGGATCACTTTTCAAAAAAAAACCCCGAGAAAACGATTAAGATGTTCTGTGAACGCCCAATTTCTTTTCCATTTCTTCGTAAATCTAAATGACGTCAGTTTTTTTTTTTTTTTAAAGTAGTCCCATTATGATGGTATCAATAATTCGCATGAGCCGCCACTATGATCGCAATACGATACCGATTTTAAAAAATATGATTAAAATTGACCGTTTTTGTCAGAAAAAGTAAGGGAATTTTTACTGCTTGGGGCCCCCACTTGACTTGATCCGCTACTGCTAGTAGGCATGATTTTGTAGGAAATTAATTTTTCTTTCATTTCCATTAAGAAACATGTATACTTATAAAACAATAATAAATAAGTTAATTAACAATAAAAAAACATAAAACAATAATACTGAGCATCAAATCTTCATTTTTTAAGGTTGGTATATAGGTACTTGTGTTATTTTTCGATGCGGCCATTTTTATTGCTTTTTTAAATACTGTTATTGCGCATTAAAAATAATTTTCTTAAAAAATACATACCAACCTAACCTATACACTAAAAAAAATAAAAATAAAAATAATAAGATGGTTTAGTATATATAATTGGTTTTAAATTGTTATGGCGTTGATTAACGATCAAAATAATGATATTTCTTCTAAATAATTGAAATTTTCTAGCAATTAAGACGTAATGGCCGTCAGGTGTATTGCCATTGAAATTTCTTCAATACAAAATGGACTTTAATTTTTTATATCTGTGTATATATAGACGTCTATATGTACATACATATGTATATATATAAGAAAGCCGTCAGGGAATTTATTTATATATATTAATATTATATAAAAATTAACCATGGTGTGAGCGGCATTTAAACAAAGAAAAGACGGAAAAATTATTAAAGATTGTTTGTACAAAATTACATAATTTTCCCCCGGTTAACCATCTAAACTAAACATATAAAACACACCTTTCGTTCTTATCTAGACTTTACCATCACTTTATAAATGTACACGAAACTCACAAGTAAAATACAGAAATTTTCAGTTTCATGGCAGATCATATAAATATTCTAACTGGTGAAGGTCTGGTTTGTGAATAAATTTCAAATTTTCTATGGGCGATATGCAAATTTTGCTCGTACAAAAGCGTGCCTTATCAATTTTGTGTGTTTAACACTGCATAACATAAAACTTTCCAGGAGGAAAATTCAAAAAGCTAAATAGAAAATAGCACTCGAAAAATGAATTCAATTAGTACATGTATATCTTATGTAGTATAATTTAGGTTGGTTCATATTTATACAGTTTTGAGTTCATTAG